>JAAAKG020213978.1:0-22290 GCA_010014905.2 Druon quercuslanigerum | reverse complement strand
GTGGAAATAGAAATTAAAATTATCGATCAAGTTAACTTTTTAAATAACAGAAAGTAATTAATGCCATTTTTGACAAGGTGAAAAATAAATTTATAAAAAATTTTAAACTATATTTCCTGAAAAAAATGTTTAACAAAAGCTCTACTGGGAATAGAACCACAATCTATGGAAATAGAAATTAAGAATATCTCTCCAGTTAACTTTTCAAATAACAGAATGTAATTAATGCCATTTTTGACAAGATGCAAAGTTAATTTATACAAAATTTTAAATTATATTTTTCTGAGAAAAAATTTTTAACAAACACTCTACTGGGAATAGAACCACAATCTGTGAAAATAGAAATAAAAAATATCAATTCAGTTAACTTTTTAAATAACAGAAAGTAGTTTATGCCATTTTTGACAAAATGAAAAATAAATTTATAAAAAATTTTAAATTATATTTCCTGAAAAAAAATGTTTAACAAAAGCTCCACTGGGAATCGAACCACAATCTGTGGAAATAGAAATAAAAATTATCTCTCAAGTTAAATTTTTACATAACAGAAAGTAATTAACGCCATTTTTGACAAGAAGAAAAATAAATTTATAAAAAATTTTAAATTATGTTTCCTGAAAAAAATGTTTAACAAACGCTCCACTGGGAATCAAACCACAGAACTTTAAATCAGAGTAGTTACAATCGATCAGTATAGATGGCACTCCATAATCTGTGAAAATAGAAATCAAAAATATCGATCCAGTTAACTTTTTAAATAACAGAAAGTAATTTATGCCATTTTTGACAAAATGAAAAATAAATTTATAAAAACTTTTAAATTATATTTCCTGAAAAAAAATGTTTAAAAAAAGCTCCACTGGGGATCGAACCACAATCTGTGGAAATAGAAATTAAAACTATCTCTCCAGTTAACTTTTTAAATAACAGAATGTAATTAATGCAATTTTTGACAAGATGAAAAGTTAATTAATACAAAATTTCAAATTATATTTTTCTAAGAAAAAATTGTTAACAAACACTCCACTGGGAATCGAACCATAGAACTTCAACAGAAGAGTTCACAGATTTCTGAGGACTATAGAAAGATTTCGAAAAGATTTAAAATATTTCGAAAAAACTTTGGATAGATTAAAAAGATTTCACAAAGAATTAATTATTTTATAAAAATTTGCGATATATTTCAAAGATTGCACCAATTTTTTAATAATTTCCGAACGATTTTAGTAATTTCTCGTATTTCAAACGCATTTGGAAAATGCGTCGAGTATTAAATTTGTTTGATATATCAAAAATTGTCTTGTATTAAAAATTTGTCTAATATTTTAAAAATGTGTCTGGTATTTAAAAAGTTTGGTATATTGAAAATCGGTGTGGTATTTCAAAAATGTTTTCTAATATTTACGAAATTTTTCTAGTATTTCGAAAATTTTATTCAATATTTCAAAACTGTCCCTAATATTTTAAAAATTAATCTAGTATTTCACCAAATTGGTTAAATATTTAAAAAATTTGTCAACTATTTCCAAAATTTTATCTAATATTTAAAAAATTTGTCTCGTTTTTCAAAAATTTTGTCTAACATTTAAAAAATTTGTTTCGTTTTCTACAAATTTGCCTATTATTAAAAAATTTGTATAGTATTTTTAAAATCTGTCTAGTATTTAAAAAATTTGTCTAGTATTTTAAAAAAATCTTGTAGAATTTCAAAAAGTGTATTTAACAAAATTTGTCTAATATTTGAAAAGATTTTTAAGTATTTCAAAAATTTTGTCCAAGATTTCAAAAATTTGTCTCGTACTCAGAAGTTTGTTCTACAATTTGCAAAATTTGTTCGGAATTACATAAATTTGTTTTTTTTTTCATTTCGAATGTTTGTCTTATATTTTAAAAGTTTTATCCAATATTTCATCAATTTTTTTAGTCTTTCAAGAAATTTATCTGGTACTTCAAAAATTTGACTAGGATTAAAAAAAAATTGTCTAGTACTGTCAAAATTTGTTTAGAGTTTTAAAATTCTTAAATGCGAGAGACACTTTTTGAAACTCTAGACGATTTTAAAAAATACTAGACAATTTTTTCAAATGCTAGACAAATTTGTAAAATACGAGAAAAATTTTTGAAATACGAGACAAATTTTTTAAATATTGGTCAAAACTTTTGAACTACCAGACAAATTTTTAAAAATTAGAAATTTTTTTTTAAAAGCGAGACAAATGATCTGATCAACAACTGATCGATAAAACTACTCTGCTGATAATACAGATTTCCTTTAAAATTACAAATAGCTGAATTTCCTACTAAAAAATTTTCATTTGCACCAAAATACCTTATTGTTAACTAAAGAGAATAATTTTCTTCGTAAAAATAAATGCACAACCAAAAAAAATGATTTTTTTTGCAAAACAGTTTAATTATCTACGAAATATTTGATTTATCACACAAAAAAAGATTATAATATTAAGACAAAACAAAAGAGGTAAATGAGATCCTGGCATATGCAGGATTTTTTAAAAACATCTGACTTTCCCCGATCCATAAAATTCCCTAATTCTGCCCATATTTCTAGGTTTTTGCTGACTTACGACCACCCTCACTTTATCATGCATATAGATTATTGATTGAGTGAACTTTAAACACGCTACGTTCGAATATCGAAATTTTGGAAATATATGAAGAAGATTGATTGGTGATTACAAAATCCAGCATCCGGGCATTGGCGGAAAATAAAACTGAAATGGAGATACATATAGAAGCTAACGAGTCATTAAATATGGATTTTAAATACTGAATATAAGGGTGCACAAAAATGCATTAAAAATGTTTATTTTGAATTTTTATGCATAGTACCCAGAAGTGTGTTCGAATCCACACAAAAAGGAATACATTTTTTTTCAAAAAAAGTTATATTTATAAATTGCGCAAACTCTATGAGGTTTAACACTTATTTTTTAGACAAAAAAAACGTTTCGGTCAATTTTCTTTAGAATCTTCCATATAATTGTAAAATATGGTTATAAACAATAATAAATGTTTAAAAAATGATGTTTGTTTACTTATTATGTATGAATTATTATCACACAAGTAAAAAGTCGACAAGAAATTAATTTTTTTCGGGTAAACGCAAATTTTTTAGAATTAATATAGGAGCATATAATTATCAACGATAATAATACAATTTTTGTTTGCTAAATTTAAATATTAATTACCTGACTCTTAAGTGAAAAATGGACAAAAACTTTTAGATTTAAGAAAAAAACCGCAATTATATAGCATTAACAGAGGAGAAGATAGTTATAAACAATAATAAATAAATTAAACAATTATATTTGTTAAACCTAATAAACTATTATATACTAATCTAAGTAAAAAATTGAGAAAAAATGCAAAATTTCAGGAAAAAACATGCAATTATCAAGCACTAATAGAAATAAAGATAGTTACAAACAATAATAATTTGTTTAAACAATTTTCTTTACAAAGCGATAGATCGCATATTTCATTCTTTCCAAAAATACCCCCGTTTTCCTATTTTTAAGAATATCTGTGTTTTCCGTTTTCAAGAAATTCCCCCTTTTCTTGATTTTTCGATACAATTTTTTTTTAATTCTACTATAATATTCAAAATTTAATTATTTTGTAAAAAATTTAATTATTTTGTAGAAAATAAAATTATTTTTCAAAAACTCACCTTTTTTGGTCAAAAATTCCACAACTTAGCAGAATGATGACCTACTTTTAATTTAAAATTAACTTTCTTAAATCGAAAAATTTACAAATACCTTTCTAGTTGATAATTGATTTTTTTGTAGTTTAAAATTCAAATATTTTGTTCAAAATTTAGCTTTTCCAGTTTAAAATCCATGTATTCTATGAAAAATGATGAAAACTGATGCAAAACTCAAAAAGTAATTAAAATCATATTTTGTATAAAGAAAAAAATTAATCTAGCCAACCTTTTGCAAAAATGGTGTAAAATGATTAATTAGAAAAATTAAATGAATCCTTTTATTAAAAAATTTATTTACAAGCTCTCACATTATTATGGTCCAAAACCTGAATGATTGAGAAATCTTGTAAATACGACATTTAGTTGCTATTTTGAGTTTGTTATTTTAAATTTTCCGGATATTTATAAAAGATAATTTTCAAATAAGTAATTTTTATTCCAAAAATGTATTTATAAAAGAGAAGAATTTATTTGAAAATAAATTTATCTTAAATCTCATACATTTCTGGCCCAATTAATTTAGCAAATCAAAATAGCTAAACCATTACATTTATTTTATGATTTCTAAATTACAAAAAATTTCGAAAAAGAATCTGGAAGCTTAAAAAAAGTTCAGTATTTAAAAAAAAATAGTGAGTTATTCCAGAAGATACTTAAAAATCTTAAAAGTTTTGAAAGGATTTAAAATTAAATTAAATCTTGAGCATATTTTAAAAAATCTTATCGATCTTAGCCCCACTACGCGTTTGGTACAGCTGCTCCTCACCCATAGTGCCACTACGCGTTTGTTATGCTGGTACTCGATCTTAGCATAGCTGCGCGTTTGTTATACCCGGCACTCGATCTTAGCGCTATGACGCGTTTGGCATAGCGACTCCTCACCCATAGTGCCACTACGCGTTCGGTATAGCTAGCACTCGATCTTAGCACCACTACGCATTAGGTAGAGCTGCTGCTCGATCTTAGCGACACTACGCTTTTGGTAAAGATGCTATTCATTTTCAGTGCTGCAACGCGTTTAGTATAGTCTCTACTAGATCTTAGCGCCACTAAGCGTTAGGTGTAGCTGTTAGTTGATCTCAGCGCTTTTACGCGTGTGTTATAGTTCCTCATTTATAGCGCCATTACGAGTTCGGTATAGATAGAACTCGATCTTAGCGCGACTACTTGTTTGGTACAGCTACTCCTCACCCATGGTGCCACTACGCGTTTGGTATACTGGTACCCGATCTTAGCACAGCTGCGTCTTTGGTATACCTAGTACTCGATCTTAGTGATACTACGCGTTTGGCATATCTGACACTCGATCTTAAAGTCACTACGCGTTTATTATATCGACTCCTCACCCATAGTGCCACTACACGTTTTACATAGCTAGCTCTCGATCTTAACATAACTACGTGTTAGGTAGAGCTGCTGCTCGATCTTAGCGACACTACGCTTTTGGTAAAGGTGCTATTCATTTTTTACGCTCTAACGCATTTGGCATAGCCTTTACTAGATCTTAGCGCCACTACACGTTAGATATAGCTGTTAGTTGATCTCGGCGCTCTTACGTGTGGGGTCTAGTTCTTCATTTATAACACCATTACGAGTTCGGTATAGATGGCACTCGATCTAAGCGCCACTACCCGTTTGGTACAGCTACTCCTCACCCATAGTGCCATTACGCGTTTAGAATGCCGAAACCCTATATTAGCACAGCTGCGTATTTGGTTTACCTGGTACTTGATCTTAGCGCTACGACGTGTTTGACATAGCTGGCACTCGATCTTAAAGCCACTACGCGTTTGGTATAGCGACTCTTCACCCATGGTGCCACTAAGCGTTTAGCTACAGCGATTTTGCATTGGAGATTAGTGGGTCCATAAAAATAAACCAGCGGATTTTTCGTGTTTAAAAAAATTCAAAGCCAAGAGAAGTCTTTTCCAGACACTAAGAAGCAATGTTTCTAATAAGCAAGTTTACTTTTCAAAGATTAAGGAGACGATAAGAAAGTATTCAGAAGTTTTTGGAAAAGTCTATTTATGGAGTATTAAAATTCTGGTGATGAAAACCGGGCTTTATTCGATCGATAGAAACAGAGGGCAGTCCAATGAATATGCATCGTTCAGTCGTGTCCTGACTTACAGAGACTACGAATGTCCTGCTTTCAATTATAGAGGTTTCAACAGGTCGTAACTTTCAAAAAGGATTTAATACCATTGTTTCATTACCAAAATAAAAGATGAATTCACTAAGAATTTTCTCATTCTTTTTATTTATTAAAAATAATTTTTTTATTTAATGGTTATTTTACAAAGTGCTTCTGATTATACGAATGAAAAAGTCATTAAAATCATCTTTTTTGTATATGCACAATAATTATCCATACCACCTATCGCAAATAATTTGAAAAATATTTAGTTGAACTAATTTAAAAAATCATTTTCTTTTACAAATTTTTGGTCACAAGATCTGACATTATTATTTTTATCAAAAATGTGACTGGTGGGGAAATTGTGTTAATATGACTTTAAGTGTATGCTTTTTGTTTGTTTTTCTGAATTTTCTTTTTATTTATGAAATACAATTTTCTAAAAAGACATTTTTAATTTAAAAATGTATTAAAAATGTATTTCTGGAAGAGAAAATTTTCATCGTAAATGTATTTATCGGTTTATAAAGTAAAAATGAAAAATAATGGAAATCTTGAGAAGACTTCAAAAAATTAAAAACAAATAGTAATGTTTTCCAGATTCCGACTAAAAATTTTAAACCTTTCAGAAGTTTGAAAGATTCTCAAATTCTTATTTATTATAAAAATTACTTTTTAAAGAAATTTTGAAAACATTTAAAAAATATCTAAAAATTTCAAAAAACTCTTTTGGATTTTACGGAAATTTTTCAGAAAGGAATAAAAAATTTTAAGAGATTTTAAACAATTTTAACAATATGTAGATTTTTAAATTATAAAAAAATGGATTTTGAAAGGCTTCAAGAGAACAAGAAATTTTTCTCAAGATTCTTGGAAAATTTAAAAATGATATTTTATTTTGAAAAATTAATTTGGAATAAATGGTCGAAAGGATTTTAAAACATTTTGAAATATTTTTAATTGTAAAACAATAATCTAATAGATTATAGGGCAATTTTGGTTTATTTGCAGAATTTGGAAAAAAAAAACTATAGGAAAAACTTAAACTATTTTAAATTATATTCAGAAGGCGTAGATGTTTTGGAAAAGACACAAAAAATAGTCTTCTTTAATAAAAGATTGCAAAATTTTAAATATTTTGAAATGGTCTAAAAAAATTAGGAACTATTTTCAAGATTCTTAAGAAAATTTAAAACAACATTTTACTTTAAAAAATTCATAAGCCTTTACTGTATCGAGGAATCAGTAATGAATCCATTAATCTATTCAGGATGGCGACACAAATTAATTAAAAAAATTACCGAGCAAGGTTTAGTTTTATGTTAAGTTACCGACAGTAGGTAATTACCATAGGCCGATAATGCAGATTTACCACCGGTCGGTAATCAAGATTCACTGTCGGTCGGTAATAAAGATCCCGCCATTGATACCCCTTAGGACCATTGCATCGGAAAATCCCTTTACGAGTATGGTAATTACCAATCTCTCATCTTCTATGTAATTTTTAAAGAAGGATTTTTATAAATTTCCTCCTCTTAAAAAGAATTCCCCAATACAGAGACTCTATAGGAATCCCATCGTTGGGGTTCAAAGTCGATAAACGACTGAGATTCAATTTGTGACAGTGATTTGAATTACCGACCGAAAGTAAATCTGCATTACCAATCGATGGTAATTACCTGATGCCGGTAATTCAGCATAGAACAGAACCTTGACGGGTCGGTAAATTTTTTCGTCGCCGTGAAGCTATAATACTACCTGACTTCTTACTAGCTAATTTTCCATTATTACTCACCCTATAAACTGCAAGACGGTAATTCTGATCATGTAAATTTTTTATTTTAGAATCTTTTATGAAGCTTTTTTAGTCCATAAAAAATATAAAAAATCTTGAATTTTCAACCTAAAAAGCCAAAGTCATACATTTTTAAGAAAATGGTTGTATTATTATAACATGCATTATTTTATAAACTGATAAGGACCAATTTTTAACAAAAAACGAAATAGTTCAATGTTAATTTAAAAAAAAAAACTTTTCAATTTACCAAAATGAATTATCGACCAAATTGTTCAAATTTTTACCGAGTAGTTCAATTTTGAAGCCAGAATGTGAATTTTTAATAAAGTATTAAAATTATTAGCCAAAAATATTAAATTTAAACAAAAAACAAGTTTTTCCGAAAAATGATTTTAATTTTCAATCCAAGAGATACACTTTCAACTTAAATTAGGAATATTTAATCAAAAAAATAAACTTTTAAGAGATTTCAGTTTCTAACAAAAAAAAACTGTTTCCACAAAAATAGTTGAATTTTTAATAAAAAATATTAATTTTCTAACAAAAATAGCAATTTTAAACAAATAAAATGATTTCTTACCACAAAGATAAATTTTTAAACTGAAAACGATAAATTTTTAATAAAAAATAAAATACTTAAATATTCACATAAATTTTTGTTGATGTAAAAAAACAAATTTCCTAGCCAATTGTTTAAATTTTTTACCAAGTAGTTGGAATTTCGGGCCAGAATAGGGATTTTTAATCAAAAAGTTAATTTCTCATCTGTAACTTCAATTTTAAACTAAAAAATTTACTTTTAAATAAAAAAAGATTTTCAACAAATAATTTTAATCTTTAATCGTAGAAATAAATTTTTAACTAAAATATTGAATCTTTTAACCAAAAAAATAAATTTTCAGGATAGTTTTCCAACTTTTAAAGACTTAACTTTCAACATAAAAATATGAATTGTTAACAAAAATGTAATAATTGATATTTAAATAAAAAATATGATTTTAGTTCATAAAAAAATTTTGTTGAATACATTTCTAACTAAATAATTGAATTTTCAACAAAGAAGATCACTTTTCAAAAAAAAAAAGAATTTATAAACAAATAAGATCATTTCTTACCACATAGATAATTTTTTAAACTGAAAAAGATCAATTTTTTAACAAAATTGAAAAAATAAATTTTTTATTTAACAAAACAAATTTTCCACTAAATTGTGGAACTTTTTACCAAGCAGTTGAATTTTGAAATCAGAAAGACGATTTTTCTACAATACGGTTTAATTTTCCGTCCGAAAATATAAATTTTCAATAAAAAAGTTAACTTTTAATTAAATATTAAACTTTTCCGTTTAAAAAATAAATTTAAAAAAAATCTTCAACAAACTATTTTAATTTTCAACAAAAGAAATAAATTTTGGACTTAAATTATGAATCTCCAACCCAAAAAATAAATTTTTAAGGAAGTTTTTTAACTTTAAACCTAAAAATATTTATTAATAAAATGCAAAAACTGATATTTTAGCCACAAAATATTTTAGTTTAAAATCAAAAACAGTTGCATTAAACAAAAAAATAATGATATTTAACACAATCTTTGAATAATTAACAGCTAAAGCTCACTAATTTTTCATCCAAAAAGTTGAATTTTCAACGAAAATATTCATTGTTAACCAAAAAGGTTCATTTTTTACCGAAAAAGATGGTTTCTACAGAGATATACAATTTTTAAGAAAAAATGCGTCTTTTCTAAAAATGTAATAAATGAATCCTTAATTAAAATAGTTTAAGTTTTAAACAAAAAGAAAATTTTTCTACCAAAAAAAGGATGAATTTCTAACGAAGAAAGGATAATTTTTGGCATAAGAAAATGTTTTTTTAACCAAAAAAAATTGAATTTTGAAGAAAAAAGTTAAATTTTTAACCAAAAAATGAATTTTCAGCCAGGACGAATAATTTTCTATCAAAAATATAACTCTTCAACCAAAAAAGTTAGTTTCAACAAAATTCTTAAAGTTTTATGTTTAAAAATGAATAATAAAATTTTTTAAATAACTATTCAACCAAAAATCCAATAGTAAATTTTCAGATGAAAATTAAATTTTCTATAAAATAGTTTAATTTTTCATGGAAGAAATGAATTTTCCACTGAAAAATATAGATTTTTAAGTTCTTGTAATAATTGAAAGGGAAAGTATTTTTTAGTATTTTATTAACTAATGTGGTTATTTTTGTAACTGCATTCTTTAAATCCATCCTCCGAGACCAAACATAGTTAAAAGACGTCGCAAAAATCTTTTAGATCACCAACTATTTACAAAATTTTTTTTTGGCAATAATCAGTGTGTAATATATTAAAATAAAATTTGACAGATGTAGAACTAAAAATTTAAAAGCTTTTTATAAATTTTGAAAGGCTTCTGAAGAATAAAAAATATTTTATAGAAAAATTGAAAATGATTCTTTATTTTAAAAAATAATTTGAAGAGAATAATTAAAAAGTTTTACAAAATTATTAAGAACGAATCAGAAGGATTTTAAGGAAATTTTTTCAATTCGGCAAGATTTAAACAAAAATTTATAGGAAAAATTAGAATAATTTTGTAAGATGTTTAGAAGTTCTAAAAAAAATGTTAAGTAATGTTAAGATTTTGAAATAAAATTTTAAAGCATTTTTAGGATTTTTAAACTATTTAAAATAAGAATAGCTTTTAATTTAATAAGTTTTCAGCTCAAAGAAAAAATCTAATCACCCTATTTTTAAAATGTATATTTTTAATTTGGCTGTTTAACTGCATTAATTCTAAATTTTCCTTTTGAAAAGTATCAGTAGCTTCCATTTTACACGTGTAAGTTATTGAGCGTTTAAATACAAAATTTTTAATTAAAAAAAACTTTTAAACTCCAGTTTTAAAAGTTTAAAATTTAAGAGTTCCACTTTGATTATACTTTCATTTGCAGATCCATTTTTATTACTTAAAATAAAACAATTTTTGGCTTGAGAGTTCAATTTTTTAAATATAATTGACCGTAAAAATGTTTGCGAACCGGGAATTTTTTTCTTTCATTAAAATGGCCACCACTTTAGTCTAATGATTCTAAGGTAATTCGGGATTTCAAGAACAAAATAAAATTAGGGAGTAGGTGGGGAGCAGATAGATCGTCATGCGTGTAGTCGGGAGACCTTGGATTCCTGCTCGTGCATTTTCGGCTTTACACGAGGCTGGTCTTAGCAGCATGTAACAGAGCCACGACTCACCGACACTCTCCGTTTGCATCTATTTCTCCCAAATGGGAAAGTGGTGGGGGACGAAAAATTCCACGTTCTGGAACCACTGTTGGGAGGCTCGCTAGAGAGCGACGGTGTTGATGCTAGCATAGGGATTTCCGGTAACAAGCGTCACAGCTAGCAGGAAAACGTGGGGGGTAAAGCTACACAAATCGGTATAGCGCTGTCTGCCTAACAGTCGAGTGGTCCCGAAATAACTAAAATCGACGATGCGTCCGATTGGTGCTTTCCTATCCCCACTCTTTCCTGCTAGCTGATTTCTGTTACCAGTTCGTACTATGGTACCGGCACACTCGTGGTAAAACCTTATTTCTTGCATCGTGTTTGGACTAGTGGTTGTATCATTCAGATCTGATGTGAGTGCGTAAATAAAGGCATCCTCTCTCGTCACTAAAGATTTTCTGAGCGACTCTTTATCCTCGTGGAAGGATTTTACATTGACTAGAGTCTACTAAATTGTTAGCCTGAAAGTTTAATCTGTCCAGCTGGCACTTAGTTTCTTAAAATTCAAAACTTATAGTATTGAGAACAGGCTCGGATTGATACTCCGACGACCAAGTTCATTACTTTTATCTTTTGATTGTGAATGGAAAATACCTCGAGTCGATTTAGTTCCCAGGCGATTTGTGATGAGAGAGGACCAAAGCGACAAAATAAAAAATAAGGAAAATAAAGGATGATTAATATTTTAAGAAATTAAACGAGAAAAAGAATTCTTTTATTACTGGAATGGTCAAAATTTATTTCTATCGAGCCTATATTTTATTTTGATAAATAATACCAATTCATGTGTTAAAATCAAACACTTCGTAGTATCTTTATTTCTTCTTCCAAACTTTTAGATTAAAAAATGGTAAAGACTTTAAGAACCTTTTACTGGAATAAGTTCAATTTCTCGAAAATCCCAAAACTTTCCCATGTTCGCCTATGCATGAAAATTTAAAAAAAAATTTATTAAATTTTTGGATTACCCCCTTGTGGATACTGGACAGTCGGCCAGCGTAATGTCAAGGTGTCAGAATGTTAATCAAGGGTTTGATAGAATTGGTCGCTTGTCCTCGGATCCTTCCAACCACAACAGCATTTTGGATGGAAGTCACGCGAACTAGCTCGATCGACAATTGTACACTTTTCGCGACATTCATGGGATTGTCCTCGAAATTGACATGGAAAATGTTCGGAATTTAAAGTGAATTTCAAAGGATTAAAGAGAATCCTAGAATTAAAAAACATTTCGAGCTAAACTCAGATAAACTTTTTTTAAATATTTCTACAATTTGAGAGAAAAAATCAGAATAACACTTGAAATGAGTCTCAACACTAGCAAAAATTAGCTGAATTTTAAGTTGTGAAATGAAAATTAGTTATCAATTAATAAAACAAATAGGCTCCTAAATTTCAGTTTTTATATAAATATTTAAAATGTCTCTATTTCAAATAATATTCATTATTATTCCAATTTCTCTTTTTATTCTCATATATAATAATAATTTATCGAGAAGGAAAATCTCCTGAAAATACATTCTAGCGGATTACTGGTAATTGTAAAGGATTACCTCTACATGTAGACTTACTCAGGAACAAACCAAAATGGATTTGTTTTTTAAAGAAAATTGTTGATTTTCAACAAAATAAATTAACTTTAATTCAAAAAATGGTATCCTTAACCAATAAAATTAATTTTTTACCGAAAAAGGTAAGTTTTCAACAAAATAAATAAGTTTTTAACGAAATAGTTGAATTTTTTGAAATAATAATGAATCTTCAACTGAACACTTCCAAGTGAAATTATATTTTTCTAATCTTCACGGAAACTCTCTGTCCTAAAGTTAAACTAATAATTATTTTATAACATTCTTCCTTCAAGTCAGGATGCATCTTTGGATGCATGGGAAAAATTATAAATTAAATAAAAAAAACATTTCTGGTATTTGGATATGAAAACCTATTACCTCAATTAGTTATAAAATTATTGTAAATATTTTTTTTATAGTAGAAATACAGAAACATCCTAAATTTTTAATTGCAACCAAATTTTAAATTTAAATTTTCTAATTTAACCCAAATAGTGAGCCTAGGCCAAAAATTGCTTTTTTTATATTTTTGTTTCATTTTGATTTTACAGTTTCTAAAACAATAAATCAAAATCACGCTTAAATTCACACAATCTAAGAACATCAGTTCTCGAATTTTTTTTTTACAAAAGTCCTCCAGATTCAAAAATAACTTTAATACAATAATTTCCTAGCACATAAAAAACTACAATTTTGAATTTTAAAGAGTGCGAATTCCATAAAAAAAGTTTGTTATCAAACACTTTATTAAAACGTTTGTAGTTTTTCCATAAATTTAATTTATTTATTTTTCAACGTTATTGCTCTAAAAGATTTCAAAACATTTCAAAAAAAATGTTCAAAAAGCATCTGAAAGTCCTTAAGGCAAATCTTTTTTGTTTAGAAGCCTTAAAAATATTTAAAAAAAATTCTATTTCATAAATTACGAAAATTTCGAGAAAAATGTAGATTTTTTAGATTTTTTTAAGAAAGAAGCTTTTTAAGAATTTGGAAAGGTTTTGAGGGAATCAAACAGTATTCTCTAGATTGTTTGGTAAATTTAACTTTATTTTCTGGATTTTGCAGAATTTAAAAAAACTGCGTTTAGAAAAAATTTCAAGTTTAAAAAAACGAACTAAAATTATACATTGTAAACCAATTTAATTTTTATTAATTAATTTACTTAAAAATTTTCTTTTCGGCAAAAAGATTTTGATAAAATTTAGTTTAAGATTTAAGAAAAAAAGGGAAATTTATATGATACTTGCTTTTCAATTAAGCATTAATTAAATTGATTTGAAAATAGCAAATTAACTTAGTTAAAAATGATTTAAAAAATCGAGATGAAAATTTCAAATAAATATTGAAACACTTTAACTGTTTATTCATCCACAATTTTTAGAGTTGAATGTTTATATCTCTCTTTTGTCACATTTTTAATATCTTTTCCGGGGCCTTGAAGTCAGATCATGTTTATTATTTGTTTTAGGGGTCACTGAATCTGAATTCGAAGTCCAAAAAACCCCAGCACATCATGGTTTTATCATGACCTCAAAAAAAACCCCCATACAATTTTTTTCGACTCTGGGAGTCAGACCATATTTATTATATGTTTTTGGGTCGCTGAATCCGAATTTAAGGTCCAGAATGTCTAAGAATGTCAGGATTTCGACATAACCTTCAAAACACCTCGTAATCTAAGCTATTTGACCTTTAAGGTATTGACTTTATTATTAGCTCTGCGGTATTTTGGACCTCAGAATCGGATTCAGCGACCACAAAGACATATAATAAGTATGGTCTAACCCCGGGAAAATTGATTAAGATTTTTTTAAGTTATGTCAGAGCCATGACGTGCCGGGGTTTTTTGGATCTCGGATTCGGATCCAGGGACCGCAAAAACATAATAAACGTGATTTGACCTCCAGACCTGGAAAAAGATACTCTAAAAAAATAGTTACGAGATTTTTTGAGGTTATTTCAGTATCCTGGAGTGTTGAAGTTTTTTAACCTCGGATTCGGATTAAGCGACCTCAAAAAAATATAATTAACATGGTCTGATCCACAGACGCGGAAAAAAAATTTTGAGGTGGTTTTTGGTTATCTCAGAACCCTGACGCGAAGGGGGTTTTGGGACCTCGGATTCCGATTCAGCGACCAAAAAATTTTTTTGTGTAGCTGTAATTTAATCTTAACGCTTTTAAATAAAAACGTACCAATGAGATTTCCGGTCACAAATAAAAATTGTCCAAAATACGGGATTATATCAGATAAGAATTCTTGATAGCTTTTATTTGTACTTTCAAGTAATTTTTTACCCCGACTCTTGATAAAACTTGCATTAAAATGGTTATAATTATGAATAAACGAAGATCCAAAAGTGTATCGAATCAGAATAAATTTAATGCCCTCCAGCTTTGAATTCTTGTGTACAATCGCATATCGTACGGGTGGATCGGCGATCTGCAAATTCTTTCAACCTAAAATTATCTGCACGAAATAAAAAGAGCGAAAAGAAAGAAAAAAAATGAAAAATACAGGAACGGGATACACATCTTGAATTATTCATGTAGTTTGGCCTGTAAGTAGCACCGTTTACCACTGACAGGAAACACCTATCGAGTTCGGAGATAGGACCTGAGGGATCATTTTCGTCAGATCGATATTCAATGGGGACAACGTAAGTCCAGAAATATCAAACGAATTTAGATAAATTTTTTTTGTTTTCATGATGATCAATTTTTTAAAAGTTTGAGACTTTTTCGAAAGATGTCTCTGTAGTGGTAAACTGTTAAAAATGTTTGTAATTTTACAACTCTTCTACAAGACTTCTACAATACCTTCGTGTGGTAAAATTGCAAACATGGTATGCAAATAAAAACATTTTAATGCATTTATTGTAAGCTTTTATAAAAAGAAAAATGTACACAAAGAATTCACGGAATTCATTAATTTCAAGGAATTCACGAAATTCATAAAATTGATGAAATTCTCGGAATTTCAATAAATGAAGAAATTCACGAAGTGTATGTAATTCGCGGAATTCATGAAATTTTAAGTACTCAAGACATTAATGGAATTGACGTGATTTGTGGAATTTAAGGACTTAAAAGAATTTACTGTTATCACGGAATTTTAGAAATTCATGGAATTAAAGGAATTTGCGAAATTTATGGCATTCATGAAATTCAAGGAATTAATGGAATTCAAGAAATTTCAGGAATTCACAAAAATGGTAGAATTCACGAATTTTATGGAATTCCAGGAATTCACTGCATTAAAGAATTCACTCCAATAAAAGAATTCACTGAATTTGCTGAATTGGCGGAATTTATCGAATTTATAGAGTTCACGAAATTTACGAGATTCATGGAATTTATGGAATTCATGGAATTGATAGAATTCCCGAAATTCACGAAATTAATGGAATTCACGGAATTAATAAAATTCATAGACTTTATGGAATTCACGGAATTGATAGAAGTCCCAAAATTCATGGAATTTATGGAATTCACGAAACTAATACAATTCAAGAAATTTCAGGAATTTACGGAATTTATAGAATTCACGAATTTGATGGATCTCCAGGAATTACTGCAATAAAAGAATTCATTCGATTTACTGAATTCACAGAATTTATTGAATTTATAAACTTCCCGAAATTCACGAAACTCATAAAATTTATGGAATTCACAGAATTGATAGAATTACAGAAATTCACGAAATTCATTATATTTAAGGAGTTTACGGAATTAATGGAATTCAAGGAATTTACTGCAATGAAAGAATGCACTGCATTTGCTGAATTCGCGGAATTCATTAAATTTATGGACTTCACGAAATTTGCAAAATTCATGGAATTCATTAAATTCACGGAATTCACGGAATTAATGGAATTCAAAAAATCTCGGGAATTCACGAAATGTATAGAATTCACGAATTTGATGGAATTCAATGAATTTACTGCAGTGAAATAATTCATTGGATTTGCTAAATTCACGGAATTCATTAAATCTATGGACTTCACGAAATTTACAAAATTCATGGAATTTACGGAATTCACGGAATTGATAACATTTCGGAAATTCACGAATTTCATTGAATTTATGGAATTCACGGAATTAATGGTATTCGAGAAATTAATGGAATTCAAAAAATCTCGGGAATTCACGAAATGTATAGAATTCACGAATTTGATGGAATTCAATGAATTTACTGCAGTGAAATAATTCATTGGATTTGCTAAATTCACGGAATTCATTAAATCTATGGACTTCACGAAATTTACAAAATTCATGGAATTTACGGAATTCACGGAATTGATAAAATTTCCGAAATTCACGAATTTCATTGAATTTATGGAATTCACGGAATTAATGGTATTCGAGAAATTAATGGAATTAAAAAAAATTTCGGGAATTCACGAAATTGATAGAATTCACGAATTTGATTGAATTCAAGGAATTCACTGCAATGAAAGAATTCACTGGATTTGCTTAATTCGCTGAATTTATGAAATTTATAGACTTCACAAAAATTACGAAATTCATGGAATTTACGGGTGATTGCTAGAGAGATTGATCAGCAACCTGGGTTGGAGCTGTGTTGCGGAGTGAACGTGTTATTTAAATAAATAACGCGAGAATTCCAGATGAATCTAAAAATTTTATAACCTCTTTCTCACACTACTCCCCTCCCTACCGAGTGAGTTACGCCTACCCCGAAAGGGAAACGGCTTAATGGTGTAATAATAATAATAATGCGGAATTCACAGAATTGATAGGATTTCCGAAATTCATGAAATTCTATGAATGCATGGAATTCACGTAATTAATGGCATTCAAGAAATTAATGGAATTCATGAAATTTCAGGAATTCGCGAAAATGGTAGAATTCGCGAATTTGATGGAATTCAAATAATTCAAGGCAATAAAATAATTCACTGGATTTGCTAAATTCATGGAAATTATCGAATTTATAGACTGCACGAGATTTACGAAATTCATGGAATTTATGGAACTCACGGAATTGATAGAATTCCCGAAATTCAAGAAATTCTTTGAATTCATGGAATTTACGCAATTGGCAAAACTCAAGGGATTCACGTAATTTACGGAATACACTTAATTAATTAGAATCACGGAATTCACGGAATTCATGAAATTTATGAAATTCTCGGTATTTATGGAAATTAAGAAATTCACGAAATGTATATCGCGAATTCATGAAATTCACAGAAGTCAAGGAATTCACGCAATTAGTGGAATTCAAGGACACTGATAAAATCACGAAAATCACGGAATTTAAGAAATTCATGGAATTTTCGAACTCTATGGCTTTCATAAAATTCACGGAATTAATGGAATTCAAGTAATTAATGAAATTAAAGGAATTCTATGAAATCATGGAATTGGATGAGTTCACGGAATGTGTAGAATTCACGTAATTCACGTAATTCATAAAATTCACAAAATTCATAAAATTCACGAAATATATGGAATTCGTGGAATTCATGCAATTCACAGAAGTCACGGATTTCATCGAATTCAAGGAACCTACGAAATGTATGAAATTCACGCAATTAATGTTATTCAAGAACCTTAAGAAAATCAGGAAAATCACGAAATTCACGAAATTGATAGATTTTTTGAACTCTATGGCATTCATAAAATTCACCGAATTAATGAATTTCAAGTAATTAATGTAATGAAAGGAATTCTATGAAATTATGGAATTGGATGAGTTCACGGAAATTATATAATTCACGGAATTTATGGAATTCATAAAAGTCACGAAATATATGGAATTCGTGGAATTCATGAAATTCACAGAAGTCGCGGATGTCATAGAATATTAGAATTCAAGGAACTCACGAAATGTTTGAAATTCACGCAATTCATGTAATTCAAGGACCTAGAGAAAATTACGAAAATCATGGAATTCAGGAAATTCATGGAATTTTTCAACTTTAAGGCATTCATAAAACTCATTTTATTAACGGAATTCAAGTAATTAATTAAATAAAAGGAATTCTATGAAATTATGGAATTGGATGAGTTCACGGAATGTGTAGAATTCACGGAATTCACGAAATTCATAAAATTCACTAAATATATGGAATTCGTGGAATTCATGAAATTCACAGAAGTCACGGATTTCATAGAATTCAAGGAACTTACGAAATGTACGTAATTCACGCAATTAATAAAATTCAATGACGTAAATAAAATCACGAAAATCACGGAATTCACGAAATTCACGAAATTTATGAAATGAAGGGAAATTTCGAAATCTATGGCAATCATAAAATTCGCGCAATTAATGGAATTTAGAAATTCATAAAATTCCCAAAATTTATTAAATTCACGGAATTGATAGAAATGAAGCAATCCACGAAATCTATGAAATTCGTGGAATTCATGAAATTAACAGAAGTGACGGATGTCATAGAATTCAAGGAACTCACGAAATTTATGGAATTCACGCAATTAATGTATTTCAAGGACTTAAAGGAAATCACGAAAATCACGGATTTCACGAAATTCACAGAATTGATGGAATTCACGGAATTTGTAGAATTTTAGAAATTCACTGAAAGCACGGAATTCGTGGAATTCGCAGAAAATAGGGGATTCCAGAAATTCACTGCAATCACCGATTTCAATGGATTTGCTATATTTACGGTCTTTATGGATTCACGAATTTTCCAAAGTTCAAGGAAGTAAGGGAATTTGCAGAATTCAATTTAATTTAATTTAATGAATTTGCGAAATTTAGTAGATTTAAGGAGTTCGGCAAAATTTTTATGAATTCCATGATTTCCATGAATTCTTTGTATTCCATGAGTTCCGGGCATTCCAATATTTCCGTGAATTCCGCGAATTCCACGAATTCTCGAATTCCACAAACTCTGTGCACTTTATGAATTCTGTAAATTTCTTGAATATTAATTATTTCTTAAGTTCCGTGAATTCTTTGGATTCGGTAAATTCAATGAATTCCGTGAATTATTAAAATTCCGCGATTCCTGTAAATTTGGTGAATTTCGTGATTTTCTTGAATTCTGTCAATATCGTTAATTTCGTGAACTCATTGAATTTGTTGAATTTTGTGAATTCCATCAATTTGGTGAATTTCTTGAATTCCGTGAATATCGTAAATTCCGTGAATTTTTCGAATTCCGCGAATTCAGTGAATTGCGGTAATTCCATGAAATTCGTGAATTCTAGGAAATTTCACGAAATCTTTAAATTTCATGAATTCCTTGAATTCTAGAAATAGGCGCGGTATATAAAATACATTAACAAAACTTTCGGTTTTGTCAGAACATTTATTTATTTTTTTCTTTCAGGGACAAGTCTTCTAAAAAGTCATTAACATTTTTTCTGGAATTTTTCGCTTTAATAATTGGAAGTTTCCAACAGAAATTTTTAACAGTTTACCCTTATCAAATCTCTCATCAAAAACTCTTATCAAATTTTCTTCAAAAGTATTTTATGAAAAAAGCCAATAATTAATTACAAAATGAATAATTTTTTCACAATATTAAATTACATACAAATTAAAATTTAATTTTGTTAAATCAGGCACTCTAAATTGATTATTTCCCTTAAAGTTTTAATTCGTCTTTCTCGATTAAAAATTATTCTTCTGAGGTAAAAAATTATGGTTTTGGTTGCAAATGAAATTATTTGGTTAAAAATGAATCAAGGCCCAACAATTTCAAAGCTTTTGTTTAAATGTTACTTTTTGGTTGAAAATGCATCGTTTTTGATGGAATTTTATCTTTTTGCGTCAAGAATTCGACTATTTGGTTGAAAATTAAATTTTTTTTCATTCATATAATTTATTAGACATATCGTCTTTTTTTTAACGAAATCTTTTCGTCTTAAAAATTTATTTTTTTTATTGAAACCTTAACTACTTGGTTTATAGTTTAACTACTTTGTTGTCATCTTAGTTGGGAATTTATGTTTTCGAGTCAAAATTCAAATCTTGGATATTAAATTAATTCATGTAGTAAAAAAATAATAAAAATGTTGTACAAGTTTCCTTTTTGATTGGGAGTTTATAAATTTGATTAACGAGTCATTTTTTAAGTCATTTATTTATTTTTAAAAAAAATTTATCAATATAGATTGAAAATTATTCGTTTTTTGTTAAACATTAATATGAAAAATCTGGAGTAATATGGAGATTATATATATTTTGTTTTAAAAAAAGTATACCACAGTCACACTGTGATATATTTCCGTTTTTAACAATAAAGTCCATTTTTACGAGATCATAAACCTGAGGGTTAAAAGAAACAGAGCGGTGTGTAAATACGCAAGTTTTTAATGCGGATTTATGAACACAGTGGTACTTTGGAACATAATTTAAAGGTTATTAATTTGGAAGCGTAAAAGATTGTAAATTTCTGTTATTATTTATTCCATTTTTTTATTACACATTTTCAGAAAAAAGTTATAAAACATTTTTTTTAATCTGAATTGTGGAATAAAAAGAATCTGAATTCTTCAAATCTTCCGAATTCAATGATATGATAACTTTTATCCTATATAACCATTAAGACTTTTTTAAAGTCCTAATTAAATCTTTATAACTTTTCTATTCCTTATTTCCCCGCCCCTCACTTCCCCCTCCCACCTTGCTTCCCCACCCACAGTGCCTTCCCCGCTCCAACTAGTCCTCTATCTTTACCACTCTCCTTCCTCAATTCCCTTCCATTAATACCCGCTCCTCTCCTAACTTCCCCACCTTGACTACTCTTTCCCATCACTTATCCTTCCTTGCTTCCTGTCCCCTCAGTTCCCCTCATTTCCCTCTTTTCGCCTTGCTTCCCCACCCACACTTCCTCATCTACTACAATTATTCCTCCATCATTACCACTCTCCTTTCTCAATTTCCTGTCATTAAAACCCACTCCTCCCCTAACTTCCCCTCCCTGACTACCTTTTACCATCACTTATCCTTCCTTGCTTCTTGTCCCCTCAGTTCCCCTTATTTTCCTCTTTCCACCTTGCTTCCCCACCCACACTTCCTTACCCACTACAATTATTCCTCCACCATTACTACTCTCGTTTCTCAATTTCCTTCCACTAATAAACGCCCCTCCACTAACTTCCACTCCCTGATTAACCTTTTCCGTCACTTATCCCTCCACGCTTCCCGCTCCCTCACTTCCTCTTTCCTATATTTCAAATCCGGACCATCATCTTACCACTCATTTCCTGCCCTCTCTCGAACTCCCTTACTACCCAACCCCTTTCTTAACTTTTCCTGCATCAATATCCCCCAGTCACTCCTTATCCATATCTACCCTTTCCCCTCTCCTCTGGCACGATCCAGCCTCTCCTTTCCCCCCACAAAAAGTCTTTTCTTCGCCTAAACTTCCCTTCATTCACTACCTCTTTCCTTCCCGTACTGCCCCACCCTTACTACCTATCCCCTCCCTCACTACCTTTTTTTTGGACGATCGACAATTCGCCGACCACTCCCTGCGACCACTTCCTTCTCTACTGCGCTTTTGAGCGACGAACTCCCCTCCTGCACGGCTGACTGGAAATATGGTCAGTGTATTCGCCGACTGTATTCTTACTGCGCATGTGTCTTTGACCGCGGGCTTGTTTAAAATGAATAAATTAGGTTTTTTCTCTCTTTACTTAATTTTTTGTTGTTGAATGATGAATTTCAATTTAATTTATTTAAGAAATAAAAAAATTATTTTAAAATTAGTTATCAATTTTTATTATTATTAAATTACTAAAAATTAATTAAAAATTTTTTC
>JAAAKG020213977.1:0-47701 GCA_010014905.2 Druon quercuslanigerum | reverse complement strand
AAAATAGTAATAAATGAATAAATAAAAATAGGATAAAATATAAATCAAAAACTTTTTCATTAAATGAACAGTTCTTTCTTTCAATATTTCTTTAATGAAAAAAAGTTTTTTGTCAGATTAGTAACTTTACAACAGCGATATTTATCACTTCGTGCGTCTGTCGCCAATTTCAATATTTTTTACCAAATTACGTCACAATACAATGGTTAAAGAATAACTTTCACTTTGAAGAATACTTAAAAAATTATTGCCAACTACAACATTTTTGATAATTTAATATTATTTCTCTGCCATAAATAATTGGGTTGAATTTTATTTTTCGTATAAACAGATACATTTTAAAAATAATAAACAATAAATTTAATAAAAATTAAATTAAATTACATGTGCGTAACAGAAAAAAGAATTTTGCCAAGAGTTTTTTTATTGCATCGTTCTTCTATATAAAACAAAAAATTGGCGACAAAAACAAAAAAATTTTCTCGAGGACATTGATATTGCTTTGTCATTAATTGAACTTCGCTAAAATAAAACAATATTTTAGTATTACTACAATATTTATTAATTTTTATTAATAAAATTAAATCAAATTTAAATTTAAAATTAAGTAATTTTATAATTTCATGTACTTTTCACAGATTTAATAAAACTCACTGATAAAACTCAATTTACCTGACCCTAAAGGCAACAACTTGCATTAACAATTTCTACAAAATTTATTATTGAGGGTCAATATAATTCCCCAGCGATTGTTAATCATTAATATTTCAGATATCTTTGAATAATTGTTTAAAACGACAATGATCAGAATATCAAAATACAAATATTTTCTATAAAAATTGGATAAAAATATCAATGGATTTGTAGTATTGGTAACGTTAAATGTGATATAGATACTGTAAATTCAGTTCTCTCTTTATCCTACAAGAAAATTAAAAGAATTTCTTATTAACGTAATTTAAAAATTAATAACAATCTCGAGAAATACAGTAAAAAATAGTACAGTTTTTTATTAACTTATTAAAGGAAATACGATTACTCAAGATTATATTTTAGCTTCTTTTTATGTAATTGCGATGTTCCCAAATATGCTTTTGTACTTAGGATAAATTAACAATTTCAGCTAAAATAGGCGAGAGAACAGTTCCTATTGGTGGTCAGGGTGGTTGCAAGACCGGAAAAGCCGGGAAATAACAGTGAATTTATTTTTTGACC
The DNA here is from genome assembly GCA_010014905.2 of Druon quercuslanigerum. NCBI lineage: Eukaryota > Metazoa > Arthropoda > Insecta > Hymenoptera > Cynipidae > Druon > Druon quercuslanigerum. Next base: position 46,486 of record JAAAKG020213977.1, on the reverse strand, counting down.
TGGATTTTACAAATTTTAGAATAAAAAATCCGTCACACTTTGATTTCAACCGTTTTTTTTTAAATAATTAGTTAAATTGTGTTTTTTTTTCAATCATGTTATCATTCAGTTTAGAATGCGTAATTATAATTATAAGCGTTTAAAGTCGAAGAGTTTTGATAAAAAAACATTTTTAGTTGATTCACTGCGAATGTAAAGTAATTAATGGTTTTTAACATTGAATCGTACTTTAAGATTTAAAAAATAAATAATAATTGATTATTGGTTAAAAATTGATGATAATTGGCATCAGTGAGCAATTTTAAAAATTTCAGATTTTAACGTTAAAAATTAAACAATTACTCATGACCCCTAAATAAATTCATGAAAAAAATTTAATGGACAGAAAGTGCGTAGGCCTGTAATTAACTTTAAAAAAATTGAAGCATATCATCGAGAAACTTCGATGCTATCACATATGACACGTGAAGGAATCAGATTTTCCTCTCTCTCTGATTCTGGACTAAATAATAAAAGAAGATGCAGTAGAAAAAGTCGGTTTTGCGATAAAAGACAAATATTTCCGATCCTAAATAAAAAAAAAAACCGGGGATTTCCCGATTTCCCGTTCCGCTAGATACTCTGTATAATTAAAGATGGTAAATTATTTCAGCGACCCTTGGATCTTGGTGCTGATATTGTTATGTATTCGCTAACAAAATATATGAATGGACACTCAGATGTAATTATGGGGGCGACAATTACGAAAAGAGAGGATCTAGAGCAGAGATTGCGTTTTATTCAAAATGGTACTTTCGAACAAAATAAAATAAAAATAAAGATTTTTTCTTTTTGAACTTGTTCCTCGATGAGGAATGTTGCTTATAATTGTATTAAATATCTTTCAGCAATGGGAATAGTTCCATCTCCATTCGACTGTTCTCTAGTGAATCGAAGTCTTAAAACTTTGGAGGTGAGAATGCAACAGCACATGAAGAACGGAATAGCAGTAGCTAAATTTTTAGAAAATCACCCTTTGGTCAGCAAGGTGATTCACCCTTGTGAGTTACAATTCTAACAGTCTAATTATTTTTAAATATTTAATGAAGAATTTAATTAAATTAAAATGCAAATTTATGATTGCAGATCTTCCAACTCATCCACAGAATGAATTAGCATTAAAACAAACCACAGGCCACAGTGGTATGATCACATTTTACATCAAGGGCGATTCCCATAAATTTTTAAAAGCTTTGAAGGTATTTATTTTGGCAGAATCGCTTGGAGGTTATGAGTCACTTGCTGAATTACCGTAAGTTAAATTGCAAATAATCTTTAAGCCGGCACACTTTCCGATAATTTTAGAAGTAGAGAAAGGGACTTTCAACTTTCTATCTTTAAAATCATCCATGAACTACGTTACCAATTTTTGGTGGTGGTGGGGGGCAAACACTATGGTTAATGAAAAGGGGGGGGGGGTCCAGTGGAACTAAAGGTTGCGAAAGATTTACCTACAACTGTTAGTTCAATAAGAACTTAATAAGTTTGGAAATCACTTTCATATTTTAGACTTCACGCTCTTTCCCATAATACCCCCTTTTTCCCTTTTTTAGGAATATGTTTTTTTGCTTGTTTTAAAGGAATTTCCCCCCTTTTCTAGATTTTTCGTTTAAACTCTTTTCTTTTTTGGTTAAAAATTCTAATATTTAGTTGAAAATTTAATTATTTTAACCCGTAGTGATCACACTGGGTCTATTGGACCCACGCTAACTTTGCGCATACGTAACTTCGAAGAGACGGTTTAAAATGTAACCAATTAATTATGAAATTATTAATAAAGTAATTAAATAATGAATTAATAATTATTAGTAAGAGGTTAGGTTATTATCATTATTAATTAGTAATTAATTATCAATTAGACATTTTTTCACTTCATTTTAGACGTCAAAAACGTAAAAACTTACCTATTTGAGTTTATGAGTTTCATGAAAATTGATAACTGCAAACTGTAAAATAAATACACTTTTTACAAAGCTCGTTATCATTCTATTTTTTTTCTTAATGTTATGCTATCTTGCGAGTAAACGCAGGAAGTTTTTTTTGTTGTTGATATATGTAAACATTGAAAAATATGATAAATATTTTTGTGAAAAAGTCACATTTCTCGAAAAAAATGTACTCGCGTTTTTTCAATAAAACAAATTTTGTTTAAAAATGAGAAAAAAATTATTGGATTATAAAAAGGAAGTCTTAAGCTAAATTGCAGTTCAAGGTTTGAGTCGATACATAAAAAGAACGCAAATTGCAACTGCTTTTTCTGCGTGGGGTCCATTGGATCCAGTATGATGAAAATTGAAATATTACATTTTTAAGTTTAAAAAGTATCTTTGTTAGTTAAGCATTGAACTATTTGGTTATAATTTTATCTGTTTTAGTTGAAAATCCATGTATTATGTTGAAAAGTCGTGTTTTTTTTTGGTATGAATTTAATCTTTTTAGTTAAAATTTTTCGTTTAAAAATCATCTTTGGTTCATCAATCATCAATTAGACTTGTCGTTGAGAATTATTTTTTTTCTCTGAAAATCCAAATATCTGCTTTAAAGATTAATTACTTTGTTAAAAATGAATTTTTTGTAAGGATTCATCATTTTTGTTGAAATTTCATCTTCAGCGTTAAAAATTTAAACAGTTTTTTACAGACAATATAATTTTCACAATTGGTTGAAAACTTATATTTTTAATTGAAATTTTTTTTTCTGATTGAACATTCAACTATTTGGTTGAAAATTCATGTATTTTGTTGAGGATTCAATTACTTTGCTGAACATTCGTATTCTTTGGTTAAATTGAACTGTTTTTTATTTAAAATTTAAATAGTTTTTGGTTCAAATTGCAAGTATTACAGTTTTTTGTTTTAAATATTAAACTGCTTTGTGGAAGACTTGTTTTTTTGTTTAAAAAGTAAACTATATAGACGAAAAATAACTTTTGTTAAGAATTCAATTGTTTCGTAGAGAAGACGCTTTTGCCTTTTTTGTTTGAAAATTCAACTATTTTGGTAAAAAATTCAATTATTTTGGTAAAAATTAAAACAATTTGTTTGAAAAAATAACTACTAGGTAGAAATTCAAAAGAATACGAATTTTCACAAAAAAACACTAATTTTCAACCAAGCATTAAATATTAAAATTTTAGTTTAATAGAAACAAATTTTCAACCAGAGATGAATTTTCAACTAAAATTATAGAATCAACTGGATTAGTTAAATATCCCATTTTAAAAATTAAATCTTAACGTAAGTGATGAATTTTTGACTAAAATGATGAAATATTCAACTAGATTAAGTAAATTTTTAGTTAAAAATTAATGTTTAACCAAGATAACATTTTTTTTACAAAAAACACGATTTTTCAAGTAAAAAAGATAAATTTTTTACTAGAAGTGGAATAGCAAAATTTCTAGTTAAAAAAATTATTTTTTAACAACAAAAAATTTAAGGTTCAACAGAATAATTAAATTTCCCATCAAAGTGATGAATTTTTAACTAAAATTTTAAATCATATATTGGAATAGTTAAATTTTAAACAAAGAAGACGAATTTTCATTAAAATATATGAGTTTTCAAGTAAAAAAAGATGTATTTCCAACCAAACATTGAATAGTTAAATTTTCAGTTAAAAAAATAATAGTTTGTAACGTCATAGATGAATTTTAAACCAAAATTATGGAATCTTTACTGGTTTAAGTATATTTTGATTCTAAAAAAAACATAATTCTCAATTAAGAGTATTCATTTTCTACCAAAAAAGATTATTTTCAACTATTTTTGTTGAAAATTTACTTTTTTGTTGACAGTTCTTAGTGTCGGTTGAAAAATACAAGTGTTTTATGAAAAATCCATGTATTTTGGATGAAAAGTCAACTATTTTTTTAAAGAGTTCTTTTTGGTCGAAAATTCTACTCACTATAGAACAACTCATTAGAAATGCGAAAGAAAAACGCGGAATAAAATTATAAATAAATTGAAATTAAATAAATGAATTTTTTATTTATTTTTTGTTTTTATTAATTAAATTGATTTAAATCAAAAATAAAAATATGTTTATAGCAAATGGTTACATTGCGGGGCGGAGGGTCTAAAATATCCCAAAATTGCTAACGTAGTTTATGGATGACCCCAATTTTTGACATTTTAAAGTGATAAGTAATTAAAACTAAAATTTCAAATAAAATTTTTTTTTAGGTGCATAATGACTCACGCGTCTGTTCCGGAAGATGAAAGGGCAAAATTGGGGATCACGGATAAACTAATCAGGCTCTCAGTTGGTCTCGAAACTGAAAAGGATCTTCTCGCTGATCTTGAACAGGCCCTGAAAGCTTCTCAGTAAGTGAAGCAAAATGGTTGAATGCTGAATTCACTGCAGGCAGTTAAATTCTTATGTTTTTTAAATCCTGTGCATCGTAAGGCATTTTTTTAGATAACTCTGCACGTAAGATAGAAATGTACCTTATTTTTTACAAAGTGTTTCATCGTCTGACTAGACTTTCGAAACGACTAGACGCAGTCCATTTTTATTCATCATCTGACTGCAAATGTTAATTAATTTTTTAAAGCGCATAAAGCGTCAAAGTTTTTCTAGGATAACTAAATTATATCTGGAAAAAATTAAAGACCATTATAATTGTTTTTAAAGGAAAAACTAGTAAATAGGAACTTCATTTAAAATTAATGTTATTGTACATAGAATAAAAATTGAATAATGGATATTGTTTATTTCAAATGAGCAAATATCTCAATTATGTGTGTTTTTAATTTGTCTTGGAATTTCATTTTGTGAAAACAGTAAATATTTACACTTACCTTTGCAAGCATAATATAAGATTAGGAGTTAAATTAAATCATCATTCCATAATATCAACGCGTTTGATAAAAAAACGATTATGAGAACATTTTATGACACTTGTTCAAGTGTATCGTTCTATATTTTGTATTGTAGGTACGCTTTATGATATTAAGAAAAAAGAAATGAAAACCAAGTAAAATAAATTGCTTTTTCTTTAGATGTGACATTAAGAATGGTGCTTCATTTCAAAGAAAGTCCAGTTTCCTTTCTATACTGCGGTCGTGATCTTTGCGGTTTAAAATTCGATCTTGACGACTCTTATTTCTTATTATACTGATTATTTGATATCTTTGCGGAATCTCATTTTCATTGCCGCAGAGATCATAAAAGGGTGTCTTTTTCCAATCCTGGAAAAAATTCCATGACAGTTTTTAAGTTTTGCCCGGATATCTCAAGATTTTTCAAAGCATAATTTTCGTTAGTACGAAGCCATTCAAGTATTTTGAATTTTTTAAGAATAGACTCTGAATATGTATGCAATTTCGCGAGTTTATTATAAATAATTTTTTCAGTCCTCGTAAATATCTGAATATATGAAAAAGTACTATTGCCATTTAAAATTAAAGAAATTTTTTTTATTTGTGGAAGTAACTTTTTTAAACTATTTCAACTATTCAACACAAAATGGAGTAGTTATGTTTTTAGTTAAAAAAATTAATTTTCAACAAACAAATTATGGATTTTCTACGGGAATAGTTGAATATTAAAAAAATGCATTTTTTGACATGGAAGATATTTTTTTGACCAAAAAAGATGAATTTCCCCCTAAATATATGAATTACAATTTTGAATAAAAAAAAATTATTTAAAAATATGAAGTCAGTTGGATTAGATAAATATTCAGTTAAAAAAATTAAATTTCACCGAAAGAGATGAATTTTCGACTAAAATGAATGAATATTCAACCGTATTAAGTATATTTTTATTCAGAAACTTAATTTTGAACCGAGATTACATTTTTTATAAAAAGACAAATTTTCAACTAAAAAACATCAATTTTCTACCAAAAAATGGAATTTTCCAACAAAGTGATCAATTTCAAACTATAATTATGAATCTTCTACTAAAATAGGTCAAGTTTAAACAAACAAACACGAGTTTTCAAATCAAAAAAATAAATTTCCAATTAAACATTGAATATTTAGATTTTCAGTTAAAAAAAAAATAATTTTTGAGGAAAATGATAAATTTTCAAGTATAATTATGTAATATTTCGCTAGATTAAATAAATTTCCAGTTTAAAAAAATCAACGAAGAAGATTCTTTTTTTTGTACAAAAAAAAACAACGAAGTTCCATAAAAATAAAGGAGTTTTTCAATTGAAACAAAAATGGAACAGTTAAATTATCAGTTAGAAAATAATAATTTTCAGCCTAAGAGACGAATTTTCAACTTAGCATTGAATACTGAAATTTTCAGTTGAAAACAAAATTTTTAACGATAGAGATGAATTTTCAACTGAAATTATGGAATAAATAACTCGATTAGTTGAATTTTTGACCAAATTATAGAATGTCAAACTAGATTAAGTAAATTTTGCAGTTAAAAATTAATTTTCAACAAAAAAAAAGACGAATCTTCAACTGAAAAATATAAATTTTCTACCAAAAATGGAATAGCTAAATTTTCAGTTAAAAAAATCGATTAAAAAAATTAAATTTTTCAAAAAAGTGTTGAATTTCAAACTAAAATGATACATCTTCTGTTGAGATAGGTCAAATTTAAAATAATGACGATGAATTTTCAACAAAGATTTGTTTTCGGGCAAAAATACGAATTTAAACAAAAATACATTAATTTTCAACCAAACATTGAAAATTTAAATTGTCAGTTGAAAAAATAAATTTCAACCAGATATGAATGTTCAACTAAGATTATGAAATAATCAATTATACCAGATAAATATTTAGTGAAAACAATTAAATTTTAATGGAAGAGATGAATTTTCAAATAAAATTGTGGAATATTCAACTAGATTAAATAAATTTTCAGTTTAAAAAAATCAAACAAGAAGATTAATTTTTTATAAAAAAAAAACAAAAAACAAAAAAACAAGGAATTTCTATAAAACTAAATATATTTGTCAATTAAAATCGAAAGTGAAACAGTTAAATTATCAGTTAAAAAATAATTTTCACCCTAAGAGAAGAATTTTCAACTTAACAATAAATAGTTAAATTTTCAGTATAAAAAAAATTGTCAACTAACAGGATTAGTTTCCTACAAAAAGACGAGTTTTTAACAAAACAATCAATTTTCAACTAAAAAAAATTCTAACCTAATGGGGAATAGTTAAATTTTTAGTTAAAAATATTTAAACCTAATAGACGAATTTTCAACAAATTATCTGATATAGCAGTTTATTAACTAATCTTCAATTATTTCAATAATCTTACATTTTTCCAACATTTGTTTTCTTCAGTAAGTCCCGAAATTAACGTATTTTCTAGACTTTATTAATTCTTTAATAAATTATAATAAATTAAAATAATTTAAATTTATTTACACATGTGCGAGTATTCTCAGACAATAAATTAGTTCTTCAAAATACTAAAATCCTTTGAAAATTTGGCAAGATAAAATGTTTCTCCAGCTTTTTTTTTTATGTAAACTACACACTTGAACAAAGACGCATTATTTAAGTGATTTTACGATTATTTAAATAAATGATTTTATAATTATCATTCATTAAAAAACTCTTAACGTCTATAAAATACCTTAATTTCGCGACTTTCCTAAAAAAATGTTTAAACAAATTAAAATTCATAAATAAGTAACAATATGATTGATTGTCTTATCTTTTTAACTGTATGGAATTCAGAAACGAATGAAATGTGAGTGATCGCTCTGTTTTCCACAATTTAACATCTGATACCAATAATTATTCATGAAAAAAAAACAAATAGACCTATAGTTTGTCAAAAAAGTAAATATTTCCTGAATTTCTCTGCATTGAAAGTTAAATAAATTTTTCGTACTCTTCACTTTTTTGAGAATATAATAATGTTAATAATATTAAACTAAACCTGGCAGCAACAAACGAAAGCCAGATTCATGTTCAGCATTGAAAACTCCTTTGGAAATTATATGTCTCATTCAGAAAGTCATTTTTTTTATTAGAGATATTAACCGATTTCGCTCAAACTTAAAGACTTTTTTTGAGCATTCTAAAAAAAGCTTGAGGGTGAAAGCAGAGAAATTCTAAAAAATATTCCACCCAGAATAAACATATAACTAACCTAGGGCATCCTGTGTACTAAGACATCCTGCATAAGAATTTCGATTCGGAAGTAAGATTATAAGAAGTAAACAAATTTAATTGGTTAAAATTTTGTTGACCTTTATGGTAATATTATGCATACAGAAAATGTCTTGGCATGTAGAAAACAAAATGCAAAGTGGGCAAGTTGATATAAAATTAAATAAATGAAATTGATAAATTATGCCTTATCGCCAATCGAAAATTTCCCTAATTAAGTTACTAGTATTTTTTATAACTTATAATAATATGATTAAACAACTGAGGCAGTCGTATTTTCGACAAAAGTCGCTTTGATATTGTGCAGTGACATTAATTGTCAACAAATTCACATACAATAAATAAAACACCGGGTATTGAATACACCTTGATTTTTAAATACTAATCCTGTTTCAAAGACTGTTTTAAACAGTATTTTCTTAATCCTAATCGAATGTTTTAAGCTCGATACTCTAGCGTCATTGTAAGTTGATTTTTGCTGTTTTCTGAAGCCTGAGATTCGTGAGCTTCAGTTTGTCGTATTCTTGAGCTCGATTGTATAACAATACTCCGGCGATCACTAAGGACGTTCCGAGTGCTGATAAGCCGGTGACTGAGTTGTTAAATAGGAGCACAGAGAGCCAAATTAAAAAGGCTCGCTTCGCTGTGTTGGCCACACTAAACAATAAATAAAATTTATTTTTAATTGCTTTATTACAACGACAGGCATCATAGTCCTGATGTACTTTTTCCCCCCTTAAAGGGCAACAAATTCAGTATAAATTAGTAAGGCCACATAACAGTTCAATTTAAATTCATAAGAATTCATATGAATAGGGAAAAATGTTTAAATAAATAAAATTAAATTGATTTGCGTGAAATTAGAATAGATTTGAAGGAATTTAGGGGAGACTAAAGAATTCGACGAAATTCATAAAAATTCAAGGTGAGTTTGAAAAATAATTCAAATGAATTGAAAACAATTTGAAAATATGAAATAACCTCCTTGAATGCAGTACCTTTGAAATGAGCTTAGACAAATTCAAGGGAATTCTAAAGTAGTTTATAAAATGTCAAAGAATTCAGGGTCAGGTTGAAAGACTTTTATAATAAATCAAATAAAAGCTTTTAAAATTTAGCAAAAAAATCCATTAAATGAAGTGACATTTAGTAAATTTAGAAGAATTAAATTTAAATAAAAAATGTACAAGAATTTCTAAGATTTAAAGGAATTCAGGTCGAATTAAAAAAAAAAATTCAAATATTTTCAAATCTTTGAAATCCTACAATTTATAACCAAAATAGAATTTAAATGAATTGGAAGAAATTTAAAAATCGGAAATATTCTATTTATTTCAGTCAAATTTTAGTGAATTTTGAGCAATTTAAGTGAAATCAGAAGAAATCGATGAAATTCAAAAAAATCAAGCTGAATTAAAAAAAAACAAGTAAGTTGACAGAATTTAAAAATATGAAAAATTTAATTTGAAGAAATGCCTGATAATTTAAGGCTAAAGACTTCAAGATGAATTGAAAAAAAACTTTTTAATAATCCATTGCATTGAGTAGAATTGAGTGAATTTAAAAGAATTCAGAATAAATTAATACGAAATCAAACGAAATCCAAATCAATTACAAACAATTTTGAAAATATCTTCAAATCTTTGTAACTCTACTAATTTTTAAACAAAAAGTGACTAATGTCTGCAAAAAATTCAAAAGAATTAAAATGAATTTGAAGTAATTTTTTAAATCCCTTACAATTATTAAACCCCTTTGAAAATCCCGAAAATATTTTTGAATCTCTTGAAAATGCCTTGGAATCTTTTAAGATATTTCAGTATTTGAAATCCCTTCAAAAAATCGAAAAAATAAACATTGATAAGAAATCTTTTAAAATGCCCCAAAATATTTAAAATCCTTAAAAATCTTTTGAAATACATTGGAATGTTTTTCAAGCTCTAGAAAATTCCAAAGAATTAAAAACAATACCTTAAAATATTTAAAATTTTTTGATCATTTTATCAACTGAATCAAAAAAAAAATTCAACTGAGTTCCAAAAGGGAATGCAATGAAGAAAATTTGGTTGATTACATTTAAATTTCAAATTTTAAGATTAGAAGTAAATATATCTCATCAAATTTAAGTTTATAGAAATAATTTAAACGCAATACAAAACACAGGGTGGCCGCAGGTCAGAGAAATTGGGGGAAGTCAGGGATTTTGAAAAACAAAATGCTAAATTCGAGAGCATTTCTATAAGGGCTGTCACTTTTTTTCTCAAATCACTTTTAGTATATTTATAAAGATGAAGTCACTATAATAAACTTTTTAACTAAAAATATCACTTTGGTCACTTTTCTTCAAAAAAATTAACACGGGTTAATTGAATTCAGGTCTATAAAAATTTCTGAATTTAAAATTTTTTTTTGAAATCATTTAGAGTATTTAAAAATATTAGAATAAATTTTCGATAGAGGGCTGTCACTTTTTTTTCAAATCACTTTTAGTATATTTTTAAAGATGAAGTCACGATGGTAAATTTTTAAACTGAAAATATCACTTTAGTCACTTTTCATTCAATAAATTAAAATGGGTAATTGAATTCAGGTCTATACAAATTTCTGATTTTTCTTAAATTCTTTTAAAATCATTTCGGGTATTTAAAAAGATTAAAATAAATTTTTGATATATTTCAAAGAATTTTAAAGATTATAGAGTATTTCTTTAAATGTCAAGGAATTTTTAAAAGCTTCAAAAAGTTTCAAGGGATTTTTCAAAGAATTTACAATATTTCAAGGTATTTTAAAATATTCCAAAGCTTGAGAGAATAAAATATTTTCAAGAAATTTTCAAGGATTTTAATGATTTTAAGTGATTAAAATAAATTTGCATGGGGTTTTAAAGAATTTCCCAGAATTTTCTAAGATATGGAACAACTTTATAGGACCTAGAAGGTTTTAGGATATTAAAAAAAATCCAAAAGATTTTATGAGAGTTTACAGGATTTCCATGATTCTAATTGATTTAAAAAACTCTTTATGTTTCAATTGATTTTAATAATTTTAAGAGATTCCGACCGTTTTTAAATGTTTGAGAGTACATTAAAAACTGTCAAGGGATTTCAAAGGATTGGAATGGTTTTAAGAGATTGAAAGAAATTTGCATAGGATCTTAAATTTTTGGAAAAGAGGGAACGATTTCATAGAACCTATAACGTTCAAGAATATTTTAAAACACCTTAAGAGTTTTTATATGATTTCTGAGGATTTCAATTACCTCAAGGAATTTTAAAATCTCTCTTTTAATAAATTTTTCATAATTTCCGGAAATATAAAATTTCATGCAATTTCGCAAGATTTTATAATATCTTAATGGATTAAAAGGATTTCATACAACTATTTAAAGGGTTTTACAAAGATTTTAAATATTTTTAAATATTTTATGATATTGTTTAAGTTTCCAAGGAATTTTCAAGATCTTCAAAAACTTAAGGGATTTTAAAGGATTTGGAATATTTTACTTTATTTAAAATATTCCAAGGTTATTCAATTTTAAAAAATTTCAAGAGCTAAAAAATTTTAAAAGAAATTTCCAGGGATTTGAATGATATTAAGAGATTCAGCCAAATTTGAAAAGTGGTTTAAATAATTTCCAAAAATTTCGGAAGATCTAAAAAGTTGTTGGATAACTACAAAAATTTCCAGGAATGTTATCAGATTCGCTCGGATTTCAATGATTTTAAGGTATTTAAAAGCTCTGAAAACATTTTAATAAATTATCGTAGAATTTATTAACAGGAATATTTAAAACAAGATATATTTGAAGGAATTTCCAAAGACTTTAAGATACTTTGATTCATTCTTCAAATAATGTTCAGTTCATTTCAATAATTTAAAGTTGTTTAACATAAATTTATATAAATTAAATTAATATAAATTTAATATGAATATATTATTATGAAGTTATTTTAAAATTGACTACTAAAACTTTCCAATTGAAACAGTTCAATTTTTTACGTTCAAATCTGGAAATTAATAAATTTTTAACTGATTTCGATTCGTTTGTAAAATAAATTATTATTGATTTGTTAATCCTAAATGTATAGTTAAATTTTAAAACCCATTATAATTTTTTAATTTTTCAAGTCTTTGAAACTGCATTTTAAAATTCTCTAAATGAAAAATGTACGCTTAAAACTTAAAATCCAAAATGAAAATTTTGTAAGTGAAAGATATTCGAATTACGCATAGTAAACTGAATGATATCATAATTGAAAAAGATAAAAAATTTAACTGATTATTTAAAAAACGGTTGAAATCAAATTTAGACAGACTTTTTTTCTACAAATTTGTAAAATTCCCGGTAAAAAATGAATTCACTGTCATTTCTCGGTTTTTCTGGTTTCGTTAAAACTAGTTTTGTACCTTTGTTTTTATTTATATAGAAAAAAGAACATGCTGTGGTTTTTTAAATGTTTCCAAAATCTAAAACCTGTATTTTTTTGTTTGCAAAAACACATTTTGTAAAGTTTCTATGACAATTTTGTGCCAAAACCAATGTCAATTTAAGTCGTTTTTTTCAAAAACATCTCATTCATAAAATATTCTATATCAAAAATGTTATAGTATTAGAATGTTGGCCTTAAAATAATAATAGTAAGGAAAAATGAAACATTAGTCACGGAAAAGTCAAGGAACTCTGAAAATTAAGTTTTGCGGCCACTCTGATATAATTTTATAAATTAAATTACGTAATTAAATTTTGTAATTAAAAATATAAAATACGGTTGATTTTAATTCGAAAATGAAAAATGTGGGACTTACCTATGAGTGACGGGGCTGATGTAGTCCATAAGTACGTAAGCTGTAATACTTTGAAAGTGGAAGAAAATTCCGTTCAATACGAACGCTGAGAAAAGTCTTAGACTAAACGTGTTTTCAAGAGCCGGTATGTCGACTAGTAAAATTGATGCTGGAATTTGCACCACCACCGATGCTAAGCTAGTATAAAATTGTAGTTCTGCAGGCCTAGAAATTATGGAAATAATTGCAGAAGTAGCTTTCTGGTGGAAAAATGTTTACAGAAAAAAGAAGGGATTTAACAAAGTATTTAAACTTTAATTAATAAATTAAATTTATCCCTTTTTTCAATAAACTAAAACCATTTATTTATTGCAATGAAATAATTTTAAATTAAGATGTGTATATACGATCGAAATTAAAGAAAAAGCTTCTATGTTTAAACTTTGAGGAATGGTAGACTATTAAAATAAAAAAATTAATAAACGTTATTAAACAAAAAAAATTTACGTTTGAACTTTTTCTTCAAATATATAGCAATTGATTGGATACCATATACGACATTTAAAGTTATGCCATTGCAATGTTCACAAAATTTATCACCCTAGGTCGAAAAAAAACTACTTTTGGACTAAATAAAAATTAAACAATTGAGAAAAAATGAATCGCAGATTAAAACACTTAAAGCTTAATACTTTTAAATTTTAAACATTTAAAATTAAAGCTTAAAAAATGTTACTTCAAACGCCCAATAATATTCGCATATAAAATTTAAGAAGTACAAAATTTTAAATTAAAAGCTTTTAAAATGCAAAATTACCAACTTTTATGGACTGTGCAGTTCAAAGATTTAAGAAAATTGAAATTTGCGCTATCATTTTCAATGCTATAAATTAAAGAATGAATAATAAAATTTACAAATTTTCAAAATTATATCATTTTAAGAAATTTTACGCTAGAAACATTAATTTATACATGAAAATTTGTTTAAAAATATTTTTAAATATTCTCTTAAAAATTTGTTTAGGAAAAATGTTTTGACATCTTTTCACGTTTTAGAATAATCTGTAATCTTTTCAAAACTTCTAAAAATATCTTACAATTTTTTTATCTTTTAAAATAAATTTTTCAAAATAAAAAATAATTTTAAATTTCTCCAGCAAACTTAGGATTTCATTTTCTTAAAAACTTTAAAGATAATTAATTAGCATAAAAATATTATTTCGAAATCTTTAAAAATAATGAATTTTGTTTTTCATTTTTTTTACAAATCTTGTCCAGTTTTAAGATGAGCTTGAATCTTCTCAAAACTTGTAAATATCTCCTAAAGTAACTCAATTTTTTTCAAAATGATCATTATTTAATTGTTATTTCTGCATAGAAATTCAATAATTTCACTTACAAATTAAATTTTTTTTAAATAGAACAATTAAAATTGTAACGTTCAAAGCTAAGATTCAACACTTAAATATTAAAAATTCAAAGGTTTCTATTTATAATAATTCAATTAAAAATCGTTTGGTTTTTCATATTTAATTTATACTTGCTCACTTGAAACAAAAATTAAAATATTGCTAAATATTAGAAAAAAATCTATTTTTGTTAATTACAGAATTTCAAATTGAATGGGCTAAAAATGGAATATTTGAGATTGAAACAATATTTGAATATGATTAAAAATTGAGCAAGAGCTTTTAATTATGAATCTATGAATTTAAAATTAATTTAAAATTGAGAATAGTTTATAAAGTTTCAATCGCAGGTTTACATTTTTTAACTACTCAGGCTTTCAAATTGAAAAATTTCAATTTTTAACGTTAAAATCATTATTGCTCAATGTTCAATAAACGAATTAAACTTCATGTGACTTAATATAATAGCCAAAGTTCTTGGTAAAAGTGCAATATTATTTTAATTGTATTTTCTTGTAAAAATGTATATATTACATATTCTACAATAATTAACAGTAATTAACAAGTTGTCGAAACTTACACTTTATTGTTTATTTTTTTTTTACTTTTATATCAGAAAATACAAGAAAAAAATAGCTATTTGCATTTAACTGTATTTTTTGTTAAATTTTGTACATTTTTTACAAAAAATTACAGTATGTTTTACTTTCATATAAAATTGTTTCTACCAGATTGAATTAAAATGATATATTTGATAATAAATTTTTTATTTCTGAACCGACATGTATGGTCAAAGTTAGAACATTTAATTTTGAAATTTTCCACAATTTACAGACTTTTAAACACGAAAAAAGTTATTGCTCAAAGCGTGGTTTTAACTTTTACTTGTAATAAATAAAATAATACGTACGTGTATTTAAAATTATCACCGCTGATTAACATTTTAGAATAAACGTTCTGCAGACATTCAGTCAAATTGGTGGCCATGGCAGCTATGAATCCTCTGAGATCGAAGCTAATTTCATTCACTGAGCATAGAGCTAATCCGCCCATTACGGGGATTAAAGATAAATTAACATAGAGGCCGGTGTGTTCACCTGAAAGGAAAATTTTGTAAAATAAAACGTTAATTTTGCGATTAGGTGTTCATACATTAAATATGAAATTATTATACAAATGTCAGGGGTCACAGCGGTTTAGTAGTTCAATTTTAGGTAAAAACGTGAATTTTTTTTTAGAAAAAAGGGGATTTCATTGATTATTAAACATTACTTTTTTTTGTAAGTTTTCTAGACATTTTTGTGTTCAATTTGTTAAGCTAGCTTTAAAACTCTTTTGAACAAGCACTTTCTAGTTAATTCAAATAACTAGTAAAAAATTCGTCTTTTTGCCTTAAAAATGCAACTATTGGGTTAAAGGTTAATCTGTTTTGATTGAAGATACAACGGTTTTTGATTTTAAATTGAATTTTTTTCATCAAAATACCAATTATTAAATTTTTTGATGAAAATTCATATTTTTTGGTTAAAAGATTTATTATTCGGTTAAACATTAATTTATTTGGTTAAAACTTTAACAATTTTGTTAAAAGGTCACCCTTTAGTTTTTTATTTCAGCTTATTGGTTAAAAATAAATTTGTTGAATGTTCAACTCTTTTGCAGAAAATTCAATTTTTTTCGGTGGAAAATTATTTTATATTGTTCGAATTTGATGTTTTTTGTTTAAAAAATACTTTGACCAATATCTTTTTTTTTTTTGGTTGAAGATTCATAATTTTACTTGTGAATTTATTCCTTTCGTTGTAAATGTAACTATTTTGTTTAAAAGTCGTATTTTTAAGTTCAAAATTGAACTATTTACTTGAAAATACAATTGATTTGTAGAAAATTTGTCTTTTTGGTTTAAAAGTTCAACAGTTTGGTTGATATTTTTTTCTTTCTTTGCTGACAATTTTTTCTTAATTGCAAATTAAACACTTTTATTGAAAATGCATTTCTTTGAGTGGAAATTAAAAATGTTTTGTGAAGAATGTAACTGTTTTTGGTTTAGAATTACATTTTTAAATTGAGATACTAATTGTTACATTATTTAACTCGAAAAGTCATCTCTTTCGGTTGAAAATCTAAATATTTTGTTGTAAAATCATCTTGTCAGGCCTTGTTAAAGATTCAACTAATTTGTTGAAAATTCCTCTTTATGGCTTAAAAATTCAATAATTTGGTTGATATTTCTTTGTTTCTTGACTTTAAAATATTGCTTGATTAAAAAATTAACACTTTTATTGAAAGAAACTCTTTCGGTAGAAATAAATTTTTTTCGTAAAAAATGTAACAGTTTGGTTCAAGATTTTTCTCTTTTGATTAAGGATTCAACACTTTTTGGTTAAAATTTAATTTTTTTTTCGTTGAAATACCAATCATTACATTTTTTGGTTTAAAATTACATCTCTTTTGGTTGAAAATCTAAATATTTGGTTAAAAATTAGTTTTTTTAGGTTGAAATATCAACTAGCTTGTAGAAAATTCGTCTTTAGGGTTTAAGAATTCAACAATTTGGTTGATTATTTTTTCATTCTTGATTAAAAATTCAACACTTTTATTGAAAACACATCTCTTTGGGGAAATTTTAATATTTTTTGTGACAAATGCCACTGTTTGGATATGAAATAATCAGTTTCGATTCAGAATTCAACTGGTTTTATTTAAAGTCAAATATTTTTATTTAAAATAACAATTATTACATTTTTTGGCTTGAACAGTCAAATTTGATGCAAATTTGATTTTTTTCGTGTAAAAATTTGAACTGCTTTGTTAAAAGTTAATTTTTAAAGTAGAAAATTCGACTTTTTGGCGTGAAAGTTAAACACTTTGTTTAATATATTTTTCTTTCTTGACTAAAAAATCTTTCTTGATTAAAAATTCATCTCTTTTACTACAATTTCCATCTTTTTTGGTAAAAATGCAAATGTTAGGTTAATAATTAATCTTTTTTAGTGGAGGACTTAACTATATCTTTATTTAAAATCGAAGTTTTTTTCGTTGAAATACCAATTATCATAATTTTTTAATTGAAAATTCATCTATTTTGCTAGATATTTCATCCACGGATTTTGTCAAAGATTCATCAACTCATCATTCAGTTGGAAATTCATCTCTTTGGATAAAAATGTAGATATTTGTTCAAAAATTCCTTTTTCTTGTTGAAAATTTAATTATGTAGTTGCTAATAAACTTTATTCTTTAAAATACTTATTTAAGGGTTAAAAATTCAACTGATTAATAAAAAGTATTTTTTTGCTTGAAAATTCAACAATTTGGTTGATACTTTTTTCTTTCTTGATGGAAAAATCTTTCTTAATTTTCATCTTTTTCAGAAAAATGCCACTGTTTAGTTAAAGATTAATCTGTTTTGTTTGAGGATTCGTTTTTAACAATTTTAAATTGAATTTATTTGAAATACCAATTATTAAATTTTTTGTAAAATACCTTGTTAAAAAATCATTTTTTCTTTGCCAAAGATTCATGGTTTGAGTTGAAGATTCGTCATTTGATTGAAAATTCATCTCTTTGGTTAAAAATTAGTCTTTAAGGTATAAAATTAATCGTCTTCGTTGAAATTTAATTTTTTTTTTTTTTGAAAATTCAACAATTTGGTTAAAAATTGATCTATTTTATTAAAAATTAAAAAATCTTTTACTTAAAATATGTTTTTTATTTGCAACTACAGAGTTTATTTATCTTTCGGGTTTATTTTCTCAAAGATGTTAAAAACCTTAAAAACCTTCAAGTTAAAAAAAAATTAACAAATAAATCGTGTAAGTAATTATTAAAATTTGGTACCATGAAAAAGAATCTCCTTCAAAGCGTCTGGAATTTCTCTTATTAAAAAAAAATTAATCAAAACCTTTCAAAAAGTGGAAAAAGAAGAAAGAACGGTTACAATCCTAGATTTAAGGCATTATGGGGGATTTATCAAATTCAAGGGGAAAAGGGTGACGGACTCTGATCCTTGAAATATAAATACAGATACAAGGAAATGCAAGATTTTGTTTTCATATGAAATAATATTAAAAAGTAATTAAACTCACCTAATAAATATCTGCTAATGAGGACGGTAAATAGAGGCGCGCTACTTTTTATGGTTTCGGTGAAACTCACTGCTACATAATTCAGGGATACGAGTCCTAATACTACTGTCATGAATCTTGTGCAGCCAACCAATGTCATGTGTCTGTAAAAACCAGGAGGCCTCATCAACCGAGAACTTGCTCGGTACATTCCACAAGGAAAGTACATCTGTATAAAGCCGCATATTGCTGTCATCAGCATCTGACATGCACCTTCAAAAAATTAGTAAAGTTAATTTGTTAGTTTCTAATTAAGTACAAGAAAAGAACATTTATTAATTAAACAAATATCAGAGTGTCCAGCGATTCTTAGAACTGAAATTCAAGGTCTTTTCCCGGTTTTCCAGGCTAAGAATTTAAGTTTTCCTTGGTCCCCTTTTTCAAATAATAAAAAATAATAATTAACGAATTAATTTAAATAACTAAGACCCCGTTTGTTATAGATGTAAAAAATGAGTCATTTCAATTTTTCTTGGCCAACTATTTTTAAAGGAAGCAGAACCATAAATAAACAAATTCTTAATTTTTTGCAAACATAAGTCGTCTTTAAAATCCTTGAAATTATTGTGAAATCTTTTGGAATCTTTTTAATTTGTTGTAAAATATTTCAAATCATTGGGAATTTTTTTGATACCTTTGAAAAATTTTATGAAATTTCTGTAAAATCATTGAAATATTTTTAAATCTTCCAAAATTTGTTTGACACCTTTCGAAGTTGTTCAACATCTTTGCAATATTTGTGAAATCTTGACTAACCGTTGGAAATCATTGAAATATTTGTGAAATCTTTTGAATTTATTTGAAACCATTAAAATATTTTTAATCTGTGTAAAATCTTTTGAAATCTTTGGAAATCTTCGAAATGTTAAAAAAAAGGTTCGATTTGGTGTACCTTAACCTACTTAGAATCTTTTGAATTCCTGTATTCTTTTGAAATCTTTGAGATATTTGTGAAATCTTTATTAATCTTTTGAAATCTTAGAAGTCTGCTTTACCTTTTTAAAAATTATAAAATCTTTAAAATCTTTTGAAAGTGTTAGAATGTTCGAAAATATTAGAAATCCTTGAAACCTTTATGAAATATTCCAAATCTTTGGAAAATTTTTGTGAAATCTTTGACATCTTTTGAAAAATTTGTGAAATTTTCTTAATCCTTTGTTTGTCAAATCATTTGTATTCGTTGATTTCACTAAATTATTTTAAATCTTAGTGAAATCTTTTCAAATCTTCAAAAATGTTTTGAAACCTTTTGAAATCTTTTCAAAGCTTCGAAATGTTTACAAATCTTTTATCTGGTATAGTGTAACCTTTTCCAAATCTTCGGAATTCTTATATTCTTTTGAAATCTGCATGCAATTTTTGAAATATTTTTTAAATCTTAGAAATGACGTTTAATTTTTGGGAAATTTTTGCGAAACCTTTAAAATCTTTTTAAAAATATTTCTGAAGTTTTTCTTAAATCTTTGTTTGTAAAATCTTTATAATTCGTTGGAATGACTGACTTGAAATCTTAGTAAAATCGTTTCAAATTTCCGAAATGTTTTAAAATCTTTGAAATCCAATGTACTGTACCCTTTTTGAAATCGTTGGAATTCTTGCACTCTTTAAAAGTCTTTATGAAAACTTTAAAATATTTGTGAAATCTTTCCTAACCTTTTTTATTCATTTGAAATAAATAAAATATTTTTAGTATGTGTAAAATCTTTTATCTAATATTTTTTAAATCGTTTGAAACATTAAAAATATTTAGAAATGTTCCAAATCTTTGTGAAATGTTTGATAAATCTTTAGAAATATTTGTAAAATTTCGCCTAAATCTTTGTTGTGAAATATTTTTTATTCGATGCAATCACTGAATTTTTTGAAATCTTAGTTAAATCTTTACAAATCTTCTAAAATGCTTTGAGACCTTTTGAGCTTGTTTCAAATCTTCGAAATGTTTAAAATCTTTGAAATTTGGTGTACTTTCCCCTTTTTGAAATATTTGGAATTCTTGTATTTTTTTAAAATCTTTCGGAAATCTTTTTTATTCATTTGAAATTATTAAAATAATTTTAATTTGTGTAAAATCTGTGTAACCATTAATATCTTAAAATTTTTTTAAAATCTTTGTGTAATTGTAGTGAAATATTTGAAATATGGTGTACACGTCTTTTCTCAATCTTTGAAATCTGTAAAATCTTTGAAATTTAACTTCATCTTTACATTTACTTTAACATTCTATGTTAGCGGAGACGAAATTTAAAAGGTATAGAATTATGCACAATATTAAAGTCTGTTCATTCTAACCAATATACTTAATTTTTAATACGTCAGAGCTAAAAATGTTTCTCTTAAAAGGATTAAATGCTTTCAAAATTCTGTAGAAAATGAACCCAGGATAAAGCCTATTTGCCTATTTTTCATTTAGATATTACAAGAATAGTGTATATTTCAAAAAACTTTCTTAATAATCAATATTTTTTAATGTTCTTGGGCTCATTTTGAAGCTATTTTTTCACAGTACCGCAAACAGCTTATTACCATTAAACAACTTTAAGTTCTTTCACTGTGATAGGATTTTTTTATTTACGCTCATAACGCTCTTGCGATACCGTAGAAAAATAGATAAGGTTCCTGCACTATGATAAGAGTTTTTTTTTTAGATTTACGCTTATAAGCTTTTGCGATACTTTGAAAAATTGGTTTAAAATGAGTCCAGGAAAATAAAAAAATATTCTAGGTCACGGAAATTATTAAAAGTTTAAGAAAAAATTGAAATTTACACAATCTTTGCAATATTTACTTGAAAAATAGACAAATAGGCTTTATCCTGGGCTCATTTTCTACAAAATTTTGAGACCATTTAATCATTTAAAGAGAAAATTTTGTTTGCTCTGATATGTTTAAAATTAAGAGAACTTAATCAATCATCAAAAAAGAGGTTGATCCAAACTTTTGGACGATAGCGTATAATTGGTAATGTCTACAAAAGATGCTTAGAAATCTCTTTATTTATTCTGCAATGAGTAAAAAGATAAATTATACCTCGGTAAATAAAAAAACTTTTCATTAGTAAGATTTTTGCTAAACGAGATGTTGCTTTTATAATAGACTAAAAGGTTTAAATTACTTTTCTCATTTCAATAAAATAACTGTTAAAAAAAAAATTAATTAAAGGTTCTCGTGGAAAATTCAAGGAGTTTCAATTCCAGGTTTACAAGGTCGCTGAGCACCCAGAAGTATCTATTCTAAGTAATTCTTTGAATTTCGAATTATTCCCCAGTTGAATAAAATTATTTAGGGTTAATACAGAAGTCCAGTTTTCAAATTCCATGACTTTTTCAAGTTAAATTGTGACAAAATTCCAGATTTACTATTTCAAAACCCAGTGAAATTGATTCGATTTATTGTAAAGTTATTAATTAATATAAAAAGAAAAAGGATTTTAAATAATGATTGAACTATACGATATGCGCACTAATATTATTATAATTTTGGTACAAATTCTGGAAATATCAGCATACTATTCTTTATTAATAAAATAATTAATCATCACTTTTTTTCTTCAAAATTCTATGAATTTTCAAGGTTCTTTCGGTCTTCTAGCAACCTAAAGTTCTTAAATAATTAAGAATGTATGTTAAGGAAATGCGCTCGAGAATATGCAAAGCATTTAAGCTCTAACAGAGTATTTGTAGAGAAATAAACATATAATTTTTTTAACTACAAAGTAGCTGCAGATCAGGTGAGTTCAGAAAGTCAGGGAATGCCAGGGAAAACGTGATAAGAGTTAGTGAATTTTCGAAAAACTAAAACTAAAGTTGATTTGATTATTACGGTTAACAACCGAAACTATTTGGTTAAAAATCAATCTCATTTGGTTGAGGATTCAAACTATTTTGTTAAAAATGCATCTTTTTCAATTGAATTCGAATATTTTGGACATAAAAAAAATCCTTTTTAGTTGTAAAATCAAATACTAAATAAATAAATACATTTATTTGGTTCATGATTCATCATTTTCGTTGACGATACTTTTTTTTGATAAAAATTGAATTATTTTGTTGATAATTAATTGTTTTAAATGAAAATTCCTTAAAAAATTTAAATATTTGATTGAAAACACATGTTCTTTGTTAAAAATTTCTCTATTTTGGTAGAAAATTCATCTTATTGGTTGAAAATTGATGTTTTTGGCTCAAAATTAGTTTTTTTTTTATTTAGAATTAATTTTTTAACAAAAATTGTAATTGTTTTATTTTTTCTCGAAAATTGATCTTATTTATAGAAATTTATTATTCTTGTTTGAAAATTATACTATTTTGTTAAAAATTTACATTGAGTTTACTGAAAATTAGGTTTTTTTACTGAAAACCTAATCTATTTTTAGTTTGAAATTTATCTGTTTTAGATGTAAATTCATTTATTAGTTGAGAATCCGTATTTTTTTGCAGAAGAGTACTCTCATTAGTTGAAACGTCATCTTTTTGGTTAAAGGTTAATTTCTGTGGTTGAAAATGTAACTATTTTGTTAAAAATTCGTTTCTTTTTTAGTTAAAAATTTATTTCACTAAGTAAAAATTAATCTTTTTATTTGAAAGTTCATATGTTTGGTTAAAATTTTTTTGTTGGTTCAAGATTTATCATTTTGGTTGAAAATTCACTTCAACTATTCCACTTTTTCTGTTTTGCAGAAAATTTAACTGTTCTATTTTTTTTTTATTAGAAAATTCTACTATTTTGTAAAAAATTCATATTTTTGGTTGAAGATTCGTCACTGTGATAATTAATTAATTTCGTTGGCTGAAAATTCGTTTCTTTTTAGTTAAAAATTAATTTTTATAACTGAAGATGTAACTATTCTATTTTTACTACAAAATTTATATTTTTACTTGAAAATTAATTAATTTCGCTAAAAACTCGTTTTTTTGTTTGTTTAAAATTCACTTTTCT
Source organism: Druon quercuslanigerum (assembly GCA_010014905.2). NCBI lineage: Eukaryota > Metazoa > Arthropoda > Insecta > Hymenoptera > Cynipidae > Druon > Druon quercuslanigerum. The sequence goes on along the minus strand of JAAAKG020213977.1, from coordinate 23,087 downwards.
AACAGCAAATTGAACTATTCCATTATTTATCTATTCCAACTATTATTATTAATAAAGATAGAAAAGAAGATTTTTAAATCCTAAATCAAAATACTTATAAATGCTCATTAAATTCACAAAGCACTCTCCGAGCATTTAAACTTTTTACCGTAATATAGAAACTCTGTTATTATAAGAATTCAAAACTGTTAAATAAGCAGCAGCAGTAATTATTACAACTGATTTATTAGAAAACATGCAAAATAAAGAAAAATTTTTATCGCAAGAATTATATAAAATATTTTCGTTAATGTGGAGAATAATAATCGTTTCAATTTTGTGTAATTTCAGTAACTAGTCTTAAGTCGAACTCACGAAAAAGCTTCAAAGAAATGCCATATCTGTAGATTGACTATTCTTTATCGCATTATTATTACCCAATAAATTTACTGAGGCTATAATTTGTACTTCTTTCTGCTATTAGTATGATGACCCAGTTCATTAAAATCGTATTTTAGATACAAGGTGATAGTTTTTCATGAATATTAATGAGTCACAGGAACATATTTCTCATTATTTTTGTACTGTTATCTAGAGGTCAAAATTACTTTAACAAAATACTCTCGGCTTGAATGACAAGAAAAATTATTATGATTTATTAATAATTTTAGAATATATTTATACTATAGAAATAAATGTCAGCATCCAGACTTGAAAACGATTAGGTAATTAATATTTAAGATACTAGCATAAATGAAATTAGTTTAAAGAGGGTGGCCGCAAAACTTCATTCACAAAATTCTCTGATTTTTTCCTGACTAGTTTTTCATTTTTCCTATCCATTTATATTTAATTAACAAATATTGTAATCTTGCAACATTTTTAATGTTGAATCTTTTATAAATAGAATAAAATAATTTTACATGCATAAATTTTAATTTTATTATCCTCAGGGCTGCCAAAAGCTAATTTACTTGAAAAAAGTGGCTATAATGTTTTTTTTTAAATTAAAAGAATTCGATTCACAACTTTAAAAACAACTCCCGTTTAACTCAAAAGCATGCAAATGAATTTAAAAAAATGCAAAATCATGCATTTGATTTCCTTAAAGAGTGAATTTACAGGAACCTAAAGGAAATGAAAAGAGTTCAATCAAATTCATACAAATTCAAATTTAATAAAACAAAATTTCAAAAGGATTGAAAACAATTTAAAAATATGAAAAATGTAATTGAATTCAGTAAGTTTAAAATGAGTTTAGAAAAATTCAAGTATTTATTAAAAAGAATCTAATAAAATCCCTGAAAATTCAAGGTGAATTTAAAAGGCTTCAAGACGAAGTGACCAAAAACTATTTTTTTTTTAAATCATGAATAACCATTGAATTGAGTGGAATTACGTTAATTTAGAAAAATTCAAGGAAACTAAAAAAATCAAAAAAATTCCAAGCAATTTAAAAGAATGCAGGATAAATTTAAACTAAATTCAAATGAGAGCTTCCAATTATTGAATTTATTAAAAATTCCTTGGAATCTTTTAAAATACTCTAAAATATTTTTAATCTTTTAAATTCCCCAAAAATTGTAATGTCCTAAAATATTGCAAATACATTAAAATCTTTTGAAATCCCTTCAAACTTTTTAAAGCAATTTCGTCAGATATAATAAATAAAACGGGATATTAAAAATTTCCAAAAATATCAAGAAATTAAAAAAAATGCGAGGGATCCTAATGAATTTCGCAGAATTTGTAAAGATTTACAGATACTCTAGGTAAACTTTGGAAAATAAATAAAATGAAATGAGATTTCAAGGCTTGCCTCGCGATTCCATATATTTCAAAGGATTTTAAGACATTTCAAGAAAATTCACAAGATTTAAAGGAGTTTCATAAATATCCAAAGATTTCCAGGGATTTAAACTTTTTTTTAGAGAACTTTATTAACTAAGTTGAATTTAATTTATATTCAAGGGATTTAAAATTTTTACATATATTTTTTAAAACCAATTTTTAATATAAAAAATGTCAACGGATTTCATAGAATTTTGTAGGATTTTCTAAGATTTCATGATTGGGATTGGAAAGATTTCTAAACATTTAAACTTGTTTTTAGAGAACTCTAATCAGTAAGTTTAATTTAATTTATATTCAAGGGATTTCCAATGATTCATTGGTTTATTACAATTTCCTTTAACAAATCCTAGATCAATATTGTAAAATAAATATGTAATGTAAGTATGTAATGTTTTTTCAATAAAACAAATAAATAGTTAATAATAATTAACAAATAAAACTATGGAATTTTAGTAAATAACTTTTAAAAATATAGTTAAATTTTCAACCAGAGATAAATTTTTGAATACAATTATGGAATATTCATCTGGAATAATAATAAGTACATTTTCCATTCAAATAAATAAAATTTGGAACCAAAAAAGAAACAATATAGTTAAATTTTCAGAAAAAAATTCCATTCCAACAAAAGGGAAAAGAAGTTTTCAATAAAATAGCTCATATTTCAGCCATAGAAATAAAGTTTTAATTACAATGATGAATCTTTAACACAAAAAATTATTAAAGAAAATAATAGTTTAACTTTAAATGAAGTAATTTCATCTTCAACCTAAAAGATGAATTTTCTACTAAAATGATAAAAATTTGAGGAAAATACTTGAATTTTTAACCAAAAAGAAGCATCTTTAAACAAGAAGATTAACTTCATAAGAAAAAGATAATTTTCTACAACAAAAAATCGAGTTTTAACCAAATACGTGGATTTTCAATGAAATAATTGAATTTCAATAAAATTTTAATTAAAAAGACAGATTTTCGACCAAATTGTTGAATTTTGAACGAAAAAAAATCAATTAAAAAAAAATTGACATTCTAATATTCAGTTGCAAGAAATTAATTTTCACCCAAATAGATGAATTTTTAACTGAAAAATAATAAATACAATCTCTATTAAGCCAAAAGTCAGAATTTTTGAAAAACAAAACACAAAATTCAAATACGCCTAACTTTTTAGATTTTTTTTTTGAAACAAGAAAAATACGTATGGCCTAATTTCCTCTGAAAAACAACATATTTCGTCCCAGAGAGATTCTGCGATTTCAAGTATAGAACCAGCCTACTATTATATTTTTGGTTGAAAATTCATTTTCTTTTTTGTTAAAAACTTTACCATTTGGTAAAAAATGTAGTTACTTTGTTGAAAATTCAATTATTTCGTTGAATATTTGCCTTCTTTGATTCGAAAATCCTTTTGAATTGAAAATTCTTTAGTAGAAATATTGCCTTTTTTGGTGAAAAATAAATTATTTTTATTTGAAAAGTTTACTATTACATTTTAAATTCAGGATTCATCTCTTTCACTTAAAAATTCTACTTATAGGGTTAAAATATCAATATTTCGGTTAAAAATTCTACTATTTGATTGAAAATTGAATTTTTTTGTTAATAATTCAGCTATGTTGTTAAAGTAATATTTTTTGGTTGAAAATTCAACTTTTTTTGTTTTTTGGATAGAAGAACTGCTCTTTTTGAATTTACAGTTCATTTTTTGGTAGAAAACTGTTCTGTTTTTGTTGAAATTACATTATTTTTCATTCAAAAGTTTACTATTATTTTTTTGATTCGGGAATTATCTCTTTAGTTGAAAATTTAATTATTTTGGTTGAAAATTCAACTGCTTTGTTCAATATTTGTCTTCCTGGATCAGACAAATTTTCATTTTGAATTGAAAATGCATCTTTTCATAAAAATATCCTATTTTTTGGTTAAAAGTGCATTTTCTTTCATTAAAAAGTCTCCTATTATATTTTTGATTCAGTATTCATCTCTTTCGGTTTAAAATTCGATTTTTTGTTTGAAAAATGAATTATTTTATAGAAAATTCAACTAAAAATGGTCATCATTTTTGGTTGAAACTTAGTTCATGTGACTCAATTTTATTGACGCCAATACCGTTCTTTTGGTGTTAAAACATTTCTTTATTCACAAAATTTTCCGGCACATTTCGACTTGATATCATGACCTTTTTAAGGCATACTGATATGGAAAAAGAAAAACTTCTGAAGGTTTATATCACGTTTGTTATGTTTTCCTCATTGAAAAAAAAATTTGAACAGTTAAACCAGTTCGTTTTGATAGTTATTTCTTGTTATTTCAAAAGTCTACTATTTGACTCAAAATTTAATTATTTTGTTGAAAATTCAACTGTTTTATTGAATATTCGTCTTTTTGGATGAAAAATTAGACCTTTTGGTTCGAAAATTCAACTATTTTGTTAAAAAGTCATCTTTTTGGTTGTAAATTCTTTTTTTAATTTAATTATTTTTATTTTAAAAGTCTTCTCTTCTATTTTTTGGTCCAGAATTCATCTCTTTTGGTTAAAAATTCGACTATTTAGTTAAAAAATCGTCTTGATGTTGGAAAGTTCATTCTTTTTCATTAAAAAGTCTAATATTATATTTTTGGCCCATAATTCATCTTTTTTGTTGAAAATTAAAATGTTTGAGTAAAAAATTTTCTTTTTGGGAAAAACTGAAATAATTTGGTTGAAGATTCATATTCGCATGTTGAAAATTCACTTATTTGGTTAAATATTCAACTTTGTTCTTGAAAATGCGTCACTTTTATTTTAATAAATAAACTTTTTGGTTCAAAAATCATCATTTCAGGTCAGTAAATAAAGAAGAAATCACTTTTCTAAATTGAAAAAATTATTACAATAATGAAAACTTAAATTTTTCTGAAATAAATTATCCAACACTGATAGCGACTTTATCTTTAAAAAGTGACAAAGAAATGACTCGTGGCAGCCCTAATTATTCTTGACAGACTTAAGGTTCTTTTTACAAAAATTTCCTGACATGCGGCCACCCAGATAAAAATAAAAGATTTGATTTTCTTACCCAAAATAGTAGGATCGCCTTCCATGTAGGAAAGGATGTACTTGTTCAAAAATAGCGTGCATCCACTGAAGACGTACCATAGTATTAAAAACAATAAAGCCCTAGGATTAGATAAACCACCTTTATTGTCCGCAGTCAGGACTAATTCTTCTTCTCTTTTTTTATGTTCCATGTAGTGTTTGCTGTGATTTTCCGACACTACTAACAGGTCTTCATTATCGAGAGGAACTTGCAAATAGTTCGTATTCATACGAACTGAGTGGTTTTCCATGATCCCTTCGTCAGAACTGAAGAAAATCTTTGAAATGAGCACCGAAAGGTAGAATATCGCGATTTATGAGCGATTTAAAATATTTTGATGCCTGGCTCATGCCGAAGTCCGTTATGCACGAATCTCGTTTATCTCGATTTTGAGGTTATATTCGTAAACATTTTTAACCTCTCTTGGAGCATTTGATTTGTTTTACGCAGTGCGGCATAAAGTGTACTTCTGTTGTTACTAAGCTTCGCCTTTCTCAGCATAATCATTTAAAATGTATTTGCATTTTTGATCCGGAAGTCGGTGCTAATATCAAAATCTGACACAATATCTGAATCGTTGACAAGTTGGTTGTAAACACACTATTGTACAATTGAATGATTGTTTGATGTAAATCGTGCCGCGTTGACAGTGACACTAAATAAAAGAGTCGTATTTGACCGTGTTCTAGCCTTATTCTTATCCGTGATAAAAAACACTACACGCAATTTGTGTCTTTGAATCTACCACGAACTGTTTCTTACGAGCTTAAGAGCCACAAGCATGTAGGTTATGTTCATATTTTTTAATTCGTCGGTTGGTGGCAGCACTTTATGGAAAACATTTTTATTTTTATTCAAATGCTATTTGGCCGCTCTTTTGCAGGGCTAAAGAAGATACTCTCTAAATCCTCTAAATACTCTCCGAAGAAGATAAAATGCAGGTTGGCCGAAAAACTTTATTTTCAAAATTAACCGACTTATCCCTGACCAACTTTTAATTTTTCCTAACCATTAATATTCGAAAATCAGTATTTAAATCTTGCAACATTTCTACCACAGAATCTTTCATTAACGGGATAAAACAATTTCAGATTAAGATTTTTTTTATTTATTTAAGAGAAAAACTGTTATGTTTCTATTACAAAAGATTAATTATTAATTTAAAAGAAAGAATTTTCAACAAACCAGCTGATTTATGACAAAAAATATGAGTTTAAAAGAATAGTTAAATTTTTAACGAAATTGTTGAATTTTAAATTTTAAAGATAGTTACATTTTTAACCAAATAATTGCATTTTTTAGAAGAGAGTTAAATATTCAACAAAATAGATGAATTCTAACGAAATTATTAAATTTTAACCAAATTGTTGAATTTTTAACAAAAAATGTATTTTCAATCCAAAAGGACGAATTTTCTTCAAAATAGTTAAATTAACAGCTATAAAGATAACCTATTAACAAAAAAGTTAAATTTTCAGCAAAATAGTTGCATTTTTAACCAAATAATCGTATTTTTTAGAAGACTGTTGAATATAAAAAAAATAGAATTTTCAATCCAAAAGAACGAGTTTTATAAAAAACAGTTAAATTTCAGGCTGAAAAAGATGAACATTTAACAGAATCGTTAAATTTTCAACAAAATAGTTGCATTTAAATCAAATGGTTAAATTTTAAATTTACAAAAATAGTTGCATTATTAACAAAATAATTGAATTTTTGAGAAGACACTTAAATTAAATAAGATTTAAATTAAATAATTAAAGACAGTTCAATAAATTAGAAGAATTGTAACGAAATTGTTGCACTTTCAATTTGCAAAAAAAGTAGGATTTTTCACAAAAAATGTATTTTAAATCCAAAAGGACGAATTTTCTTAAAAATATTTAAATTAGCAGCTAAAAAAGATAACCTTTTAACAAAAAAGTTTAATGTTCAACAAAATAGTTGCATTTTGAACCAAATAATCGTATTTTTTAGAAGAAAGTTAAATTGTTAACAAAATAGTCGAATTTAAACTAAATTGTTAAATTTTCAATTTAAAAAAACAGCTGAATTTTTAACCAAAGAATTGTGTTTTTTATAAGACTGTTGAATATTAAAAAAATAGAATTTTCAATCCAAAAGAACGAGTTTTATAAAAAAAACAATTAAATTTCAGGCTGAAACTAACTACAAATGATAAAAAATAATGAACTAAAAATGATAAATTTTAACGCAGAATGAAAAAGTTAAATTAAAATTATAATAGATAGGAGGAGGCAACTAAAAAAAGGTACGTATATAAATACAAAACAAATAATTCATTGACAAAAATATTATAGAAGCGCAAAACTTAATTTTCAAAATTCCCTGATTTTTCCCTGACCAATTTTTAATTTTACTTGATCCTTAATATTCAAAGGCCGGAATCTTCATTAATTTTTTAATATTTTTAACATAGAATAATACACGAAATAAAACAATTTCGAATTAAAATTTCAAATTTATTATTCTTTTTAGTTAATTAAAGTAAGAGAAATTTCCTGACTTTCACAAGATTTTTTTTTTAAAATCCCTGGTTTTTCTCTGAATTTCCCTCACAAATAAAATTCCTTGATTTTTCCTGATTTCCTGGTTTTCCCTGACCTTTTATTTATATTATCATTTCATTTCTCAAGAGCAGGGTTGAAATTACCCGCGAGTTTTTAGGGACAATGCGTAGGCGCAGATTATTTGAATAAGTTAGTCAAGTTCACGTCTTCATTTTTACAAGTTTCGTAAGTTTCCCCAAAAATAATACAATTTAATATGATAAAATTGCATTTTTTTAGACAATAAAACTAATTTTTTTCCTTGTGATTCTGAAAAAATTCGAAAAAATATAATCGGTTCAAATTGGTAAGTCTGAAATGATCAGTTCGTTTGACTCTCCACGCAAATATTTTCAGGAAAATCAGTTAAATTTTAGATACTTGAGAGTATTATGGCCCATTTCGGTATCACATTTATGGAGCTTTCGCGAAATTATCCGTATTCATTGAATTATGAACTTTTTGAAAGTGAGGTTATTTTCGAATTCATTCTCCGAAATTTCTTGAAAGTCTTGGGGTGAAAAATATCTTTTTGTTGGATTCGAAAGCATAAAAGAAAATTCGCATTAACCTTGGTAGTGTAGTATTTTCGAGTAACTTTTGAGACGTAGATACTGGAAAATGGATCTTAGATTATTCTTTGGTGAGTTTTTTGCTCTCTCTATTCATGCAATATTTGTAAAATCAACATTCTCTAGGGATTCTCAATAAATCGTTTACAAAAAAAATTTAAAGTTCATGAAACAACTAAATGTTTCACGTAACAACATACTCTAAAAACGGGGAAAATAAGATAATTTCCACGAAAATAGGGAAATACCTTCTTTTAAATCAAATAAATTTGGGTATTATTATTATTAAATTCGATTTTAAAGAATTCAAATTCCTAACATTTCAAGTAAAAAAATTGAGTTTACGACAAAATAGATGAATTTTTGACAGATGAAATGAACTTTCAATTAAGAAAATTAATTTTCTACCAAAAAAGACGAAATTCAAGAACTGTTAAATTAATCTAAAAAGTACGAATTTTCATCAAAATAGTTAGATCTTCAAACACGATAAATTAGATTTCATTCCAAAAAGAGGAATTTTTAAATAAAAAGTTTATTTTTAACACGAAAATAGGAATTTTTAAATTGAAATATTTTTTAAACTAAATAGTTAAATTTTCAACCTAAAAATGAGTTTTCAACAAGAAAGTTCATTTTAAAATATACCTTTGAATTTTTTACCTTAATAGTTGAATTTATGACCTGGAAATATGAATTTTCAACAAAATAGATACAGTTTCAATCAAAAGAAAACAGAATTTTTACCAAAGTTTTCAACCAAATGATGAGTTTCCATCTAAAATTAGTTTAACTTTCATCCAAATCAATCTAAAAAAGACGAATTTTCAACAAAATAGTTGAATTTTCGACCAACCAGTTGATTTTTCAACTCTATAATATTAAAACTCAATAAAAAAAGTTAACTTGCAACTGAATAGTTGAATTTTAAACAAAAAGTTAGATTTTCATCTGAATAGTTAAATTGTCAATCACAAAGTGGAATGTTCAACAAAATATTTGATTTTTCAGTTGAAACAATTAATTTTTAACAAAAAAGCATTGTTAATAACATTTTCAACCAAAGGGACGAATTTTCAAATAAAATTATAAATCTTCAACTGAAAAAATTACATTTTTAACAAAATAGTTCAATTTTGAGCCAAGTAATTGAACTCAACCAAGAAAGACAAATCATAAACGGAAAGTATAATTGTTGATGTGGAAACCAACAAAATTAATTTGTAATAAAAAAATAAAAACAGAATCTTTTATATCATTTTCAACAAAATAGGTACATTTTCAAGTAAAATAACAAATCTTGCTTCAAAAAATATTTCGTTAACAAAGTATTTCAACTTTTACCCAAACAGTTGAATCTTTAAGAAGATAAACTTTTACAAAAAAATTAATAGTTGACAAATTAGTTAATTTTTCAATCAAAACATCATGAATTCTCAACGAAAAATATAATTGTCGATACTTAAACCAAAAAAATATTTTAGATTTAAATGAAGAACATTTAAATTAATTTAAAAAAGATGAATTTTACTTTTCAACTATATACTTGAATTCAATTCAGTTCAATTGATATGATGAATCTTCCACCGAAAAATATATTTTTAACACTTTAAACTTTATAACCAAAATAAATGAATTACAATATTTGATATTTAAAGCAAAACATATTTTAATTTTCAATTAAGAACGTTAAATTTATACAAAAAAAGACAACTTTTAAAGAAAATAGTTAAATTGTCGAACAAAACAGATTGATTTTCATAATAAAAAGGCGATTTTTCTACAAAACAATTGATTTTTACACCCGAAATTATGGATTTCTAACAAGAAAGTTAATTTTCAACTAATTAGTTGAATTTTATACCAAAATAGTTGAAGTTCAAAACTAACAAGATGTATTTTCAATAAAAAATTATATTTTCAACCAATAAGAGGAATTTTGAGCTTACATGATGAAATATTCAACATTTTCAGAAAAAACAAATTTTGAACAAGAAAAAACAAATTTCCAACAATGTTTGAGATAAAAGTGATGCATTTTCAACTAAAATAATATCTTTAACAACAGTAAATATTTTAAGTGGAAAAAGGGGAATGGTTCTGAAACTTGCGATAAATAAATAGGAAATCTGAAAATGATAAAATTTAATTCAAACCAAAGTCAATTTTACATAATTAAGATTTATTAATCTCCATTATTATAACGAATATCAAGTATATTGGAATCTCTAAGTTATAAACATAATTTCTCTAATAGATTAAGCTTTGTTCTACAGGTCCCAGGATGGCCAATTAAATCTTAAAAAAATGTGTCCCAAGCATTTAAAAATAAACAAATTTACAACAAAAATAATTGCTTGATTTTAAATTTGAGTCACTCTCAACTTTTTGAATTAATATTTATAAAAAAAATTTTCGGTACACCACCCTGAGGTCTAAAGAATTTCACTAAATTGTTCGATACCGTCCATCCTGTATAATGAACACAAGTTTTATAATACTATTTAATATTTGCGCAGTTTTGTCTCCACTCTGAATCCCAAACTTGATTCACAGTTTAGAGGTTGATTTTCTACAAAATAAAAAAATCATACATTTAATATTATCACACTGTATCGCCAAGTGTGTTCTTTGCACTTAGTATTTAAACATTCACATTGTTCAGGCACTTTAAAGACTAGATTAAAAAAATTGAATTTTTTTTACATGCATTATGCAAAACAAATTACAATTCAGCAGAGTGATGCTTTTCTTTCGTCCTTTCTGTTTTGTAACTTGGGCATTTTTTAGTGAAATCTTTGTACGCTAATATGGCAACATTTCTTCCCCCGATTGCGCTCATTTCCATGGCACTTGCGGCCCATTCTATAGCATTCACGTGGTAAAGACCTTCCCGAAGTTTGAATCTATCTAAGCGATTTTCTGTAGAATATTGAGGGTAGGCGGCTTTCCAACTTTTTACCTTAAAATCTCCAACCTTGAAATAAACGAAAGTCGTTAATACTAGTGCGGATTTCATTAAATTAATAGAAATTATTATATACCAGGGTGGCAAAGTTCTACATTCTTAATTTTTATCAATTATTTAAGAGTTCAAAGATTCACTAAATTAAAAGGAATCCTGCTTGAAACATGTCTATATTCCAATTCAGTGTAAAATTAAAAAGAAAAATTCTTTAAAAGAAATAATGGCTTCTGCCAATTCAGAAACACAATTAATACCAACATTTTCTGCATTATAACTTTATAAAAATGTACAAAAGCGCCCCTTTCAACCTAGAAAAACTTGATAATCAAATTGTTAAAAATAAAAAAGTAACCTCTTTCAATTCAGAAAGAAATATTGAAAAGAAAATTCCCCCTTCAATACATTAAAAATGCTAAAAAGAAAAAATTGCCTCTTCCAATCCAGAAAAAAATAACATCAATCTACAAAAATCTTAAAAATTAAGAAATTCCCCTCTTCTAATTCAGAAAAAAATAATCAAAATCTCACCCCCTCCAACTAAATAAAAAAGATTAAACGGGCTTTTTCTAATTCATAAGAAATTGAAAACAAAAATTTCCTTCCTTCTAATTGAATAAGCATGTTACAAATAAAATAATTATATTTCTTCCAATTCATAAAATTTTGGAAACCGAAATTTTCTCCTTTCCAACTCCATAAAAATTTTCAAAACAAAAGAAATGCCTTTTCTAATTCAGAAAAAATTGAAAATAAACATTTCCTCACTTCCAACTCATTCAAAATATTTTTATACAAATTTCAAATTTACAAAAAAAAGAGGAAATTCTTCCCTTAAATTCAATAAATACTTTATAAATAGTTTCTTCCAATTTAACAAAAGTAACCAAAATCTCATCCCGTCAAATTCAATAAGAATGTTAAAAACAAAAACGGACTTCTCATAATTCTGAAAAAAATAAAAATGAAAATTTCCTCCCTTCCAGCTGAATAAACATATTAAAAATAAAAAATATCCTTTTTCCAATTCCTAAGATATCGAAAATTAAAATTTCTTCCTTTCCAACTCAATCAAAACGTTAAGAATAAAAAATTCCCTTCTTGAAATTCATAAAAAAAGGAATTCTTCTCCTATATTCAATAAACATTTAAAAAAATAGTCTTCCAATTCAGAAAAAAACCATCCTTTCGAACGCAGTAAAAATAGTAAAAAAAAAGGGCTTTATCCAATTCAGAAAAAAATGTAAACGAAAGTTTCCTCCTTTCTAAACCAATCTAAACATTAAAAATAAAATAATTTGCTTCTTCAAATTCAGAAGAAAAGAAATTTCTCTTTAATTCAATTAATATTATAAAAAGAAAAAAATAGTCTCTTCGATTTCAGAAAAAAATAACCAAAATCTCATTCCTTCCATATGAATAAAAATGGTAAAAACAAGAAAGGGCGTGGAAAAAGTTCTTTTTTGTTTACAAAAAAAAAATGGCCTCTTCCGATTCGAAAAAATAAATAAAATTCCCTTCTTTCGACCCCTCTATAAATATAAACAATAAACAAATTTTCCTCTTCCATTTAAAAAAAAATTAAAACCGAAATTTTCTCCTTTTCAAATCGATAAAAATCTTAAAAATATAAAATGTCCCTCTGCCCAATCAACAAATATTAGAAACTAAAATTTACTAATTTCAAATTCAATATATATGTTAAAAGTACAAAGTTTAAACGACTTGACTGAATAAAAATCAAAAAAGTTCATCTTCCAATTCAGGCAAAAATAAATACCAAAATCTCTTGCGCCTTTTTTTAAACTGGATTTAAACATTCAAACATTTTTTATACACAAATCCTTGTAATTTAAATTATTATTTAAATTTTAAGTCGATTCAAATTAATAACTGTCTCATTCTTATTTACACAATAAAATTGTGACTTCAAAGTTTGATTTAGCATTATTAATCTATTAATTTGCAATTATTAAAAAACTGAATATAGTTTATAAAGTTTCAATAAAAAGTTTGATTTTGAACGTTAAAGTCTATGATTTTTTTTTTTAGAATCGACTTGTACAATAAATTATTTATATTTGCTGTTCATCAACTTACATGTTTTCTCCGAAATTTTCAATTTGAAACGCTTTTAAATGTTTTTGAATTGTTTATGTCAACAAAACTGCATTTTAAAATTCCTTAAATTGAACATGTACGTATAATAATGAAGAGCTAAAATGTAAAATTGGTAAAGTAAAAGATTTAAAAATTACCTGAATAACTAAAGAATAAAATGAAGAGTTTAACATTTTAAATGACTTATTTTAAATTGCATTATAGCAGATTATATGGTGATATTTCAAGTGATTGGATTGATTTTTCTTCTAAAACATTGTAAAATTTCCGGCCAAAACGTAAACTTACTGACATTTCTGGGGTTTTCTTTATTTAAAAAAATTCCTGGTTTCCCTGCCCTGTTTCCACCCTGATACATACCTGGGAAAAAATTCTATCCATAAATGCGGGTGTCATCTTTTCTTTCGTAAAGACTTTCCAGGTTTTTAAAGTTCCTTTTTTAGGTTCAGAAACAGAATATACTTTTCCAACCGAGCTAATATTCGTAAAGTTGGGATTGCAACTGTAAACAGCGTCGATCTCATCTTCTAATCCAAAATGAAACGTATTTAAATTTCCGTGAACAAAAGTCGCGACAGTTGTTTGATATTTTCCGGGAAAGTAGAAAAGCTCCTCTGGAGGAAATTCTTCAAATTTGATAGGATATTCTTGATCAACTGTTAATGGTGTTGCAATTATGACAATATCGTAAAAGTCCGATACTAAGTCTGGGTTCTCTGTAATTATTTGTAATTTAGTTCATAACTTTTATTTAAACTAATATTAAAATTATTTGCAATTCTTTCTATTATACCTTTGTTCCTGTAGAATAATTCATATTGCAGTGAATTCTCATTTTTCAAAACCAAACGTATTTTCTCTACACTAGCGGGAATTACGTTGACCAGATTGTTTCTACGTATCAGGTATTCGGGAACCTGAAATTTACAAATATTGATAAATTTTTGTAAGAGGCACAAAACTTAAAACTTAAAATATCTTGCAAGGGTGGTAAATTTGAAATTTTCTAAGTACTAATTTGAAATTTTTTTATTCCGTATTTTTAGTTAAATTATTCAAAAATTAAGAAAATTCAACAATTTTGTGGAAAACTAACAAAATATAAAAATACTGAATTTTTTTGCAAATTCAAGTGTTTTGTTAGAAAGTTGTCTTTTTGGTTTGAATATTCATCTGTTTTAGAATACATTTAGTCTTTTTTTTTACTAAAAATGTAATTTTTTGGTAGAAAATTAATCTACTTTGGCTCAGGATTCAAATATCTTGTTGGAAATTCGTCTTTTTTAGTTGAATTAAACTCCTTTTTATTTCAAATTAAAATTCCATTGGTTGAAATATCTACTATTATATTATTGATTATATTTTTTTCATATTATTCGTTGCAAATTATCTCTTTGGTTGAAAATTAGTTTTTTTCTTCAAAATTAATTTTTTAACTGAAAATTTAACTATTCCCTTTTCTGTTGCAATATTTATACTTTTTGGTTGAAAACTAATATCCAATTTTAGTTTCCAAATTAAGCTTCTTCGGTTGAGGATTCAGCTGATTCATAGAAAATTCGTCTTTATGGTTGGAAAATTCAATATTTTAGTTGAAAATTCATATAATTGGTTGAAGTTTTAATACTCGGTCAAAAGTTGAATTCATTTGGTAAAAAATCACCTTTACGTTGTAGATTCATCAGTTTAGTTGAGAATTCATCTCTTTGGTTAAAAATTCAACTATTTCATTGGAAATACGTTTTTTTTTTAAAGTAATTTTTTATCCGACTGTGTCAGCTGAAAATTCGTATGTTTTGGTAGAAAACTAAACTTTTTGATTTGAAATTTTGTCTTTTTTTATGAAACTGCAACTGTTCGAAAATTAACTTTTTTGTAGAAAATTCATATTTTACGGTTAAAAATTCAAACGTTTCACAGTAATTTCGTCTTTCTTAAAAATTCAACTTTTTTCGTTCTTGTCTGAGAAATCTTTATTTATAGAAAATATATTTTTCTCGTAGGAAAATTTATCCTTTTAGTTGGAAATTTATTTTTTTGTTGAAAATTCTTCTTTTGTTGTTGAATGAAACTTTTTTCATTTAAAATTAAAACTCCTTTAGTTATAACATCTACTATTACATTATTCATTAAAAGTTAATCTCTATGGTTGAAAGTTGAACTATTTTGTTGAAAATTGATTTTTTTTAATAGAAAATTCAACTACTTGGGTCAGAAAATGATTTTTTTTGGTTCAAGGTTTATCTTTTTGGATAAAAACTAATCTTCGCGGTTGAAATTTCTCTTTGTTGACTAAAAATGCAACAGTTTGTTTGAAGTTCAACTTTCTCACTGAAAATTTAACTGTTTTACAGAATATTCACATTTTGGCTTAAAATGTCAACAATTTGGATGTACTTTTTTATTTCTTGACTTAAAAAGCTTTATTTGTTAAACTTTCTTCATTTGGTTGGAAAGTTGATCTCATTGCTGAAAAATTGGACTATTTTATTACAATTTAGTTTTTTTGTTGATGACAATACATATTTTTACTGAAAAATTAACTTTTATATTTGAAAATTCAACTTCCTACTAAAAAAAGCTGTCTTTTTGCCCTGTAATTGCAACTTTTTGGTTAAAAATTAATTGTGCTTGTGGTTGAAAATTCAATTACTTTGTTGAAAATTCGAATATTTAATTGAAAAGTTTTCATCGTTTGGAAACTCAAAAATTGGGTTTAAAATTAAACTATTTTCTTACAAAGTCAGCTTTTCTGGTCGAAATAAGTTGAAAATTTTCAAATTTAATCTGAAATTGTTTTCTTCTGGTCATAAAAGTTTTTACGTTAAAATTTTTACAAGATTAAAATAATGACTTTTGAATATTAATAGTCAGAGAAAATTAATAACTAGTCTGGGAAAAATGAGGGAATTTAGGAAATGAAGTTTCTCGGCCAAACTGTATTTAATTAATCAATTTTTTACCTCTTTGTTTCCACCTTTAACGGACCAAAGATCTGAACCTGCCCCTGCTATGGAAACAAGGCCCACGAAACTGTGAACGTTAGTTTCTTGATTGTAATTTACGACTAATGTAGCTTCAGCCAATTCATCTATTGATAGTTTCGAAAACTCGAGATTTTGTAGATGATCTTTCAAAGAAATATTTAAAAGACCAGGAAAATCAGGGTTCATAGCGAAGAGTAATGAAGATATATTTTCAAATGCTACACCACTCTCATGAAAGTCGTATACTTTGTCAAAATTATCCAGGACCCAGTTAACGTATCTGAAATATAAGAGAAGATTTTTTGTGTCTATGAAAATTTGCTTATAATTATTTCATTATTGATCATCAGTTATGTAGACCTAGAAGTAAAAGTGGCCTGATGGTACTTAGATAACATCTAGAACTTAAATACAACTGTATTTTCAGGTAAAACTTCATTTTTTTATTGAAAAAGTTACTGTTATATTTTTGTTGAACATTGTATTATTTGGTTGAAAATGAAATCATTATCTTGGTCTTTTTTATTAAAAATTAAATTTCTTTGACAAAAATTAATTTTTTCAGTTAAAAATTCATCTTTTTGGTAGAAGATAAATCTTTGTGATTAAAAATAAAAGTTTTTGGTTAAAAAATAATATTTCTGTAAAAAGTTAATTGTTTTCTTATTTAAAATTTAATTTTTTAAATCAGAAATTTCACTATTTCACTTGCGGTATAATTTTATCTTTTTATAGTTGAAAATTAATTAATTTGATTAAAAATTTGACAATGTTCAGCAAAATGAATCTTCTTCGTTGAAAAAAAACTATTTTGTTAAAAATTAATTATTTCTTGGTTGTAAATTAATTTTTTTGATCTAAAATTTAACTATTCAATTTTTAGTAAAAGCTTTTTTTTTAATCTATTTTTAAGTTGAAAAAAAATTCCCTCATTTAGTTTGTAATTAGACCATTTTTTTTAATGAATATTTTTGGTTCAAAAAGAAACTATTTAGTTGAAAATTTCTTT
Source organism: Druon quercuslanigerum (assembly GCA_010014905.2). NCBI lineage: Eukaryota > Metazoa > Arthropoda > Insecta > Hymenoptera > Cynipidae > Druon > Druon quercuslanigerum. Next base: position 5,947 of record JAAAKG020213977.1, on the reverse strand, counting down.
TTTAATAGTTGTAAATTCATTTTTTTAATCGAAAATTTAACTATTCTATTTTTGGTGAAAGCTTATCTTTTTAATATGTTTTTAAGTTAAAAATGCACTCATTTTTCTAGTCCATGGACCATTTTTTTAATGAATCTTTTTGGTTAAAAAATAAATTATTTTGTTGAAAATTAATTTTTTACTAGAAAATTTTAATATTAAATTTTTAGTGAAAAGTAATCTTTTTCAGTTGAAAATTCACCTTTTTGTTTTAAAATTAATTTTTTCTTTACTAAATTTTTTTTTTATTTAAATGTAACTATTTTATTTTCTTTGAAACCTAATCTTTTTAAGTTGGAAATTCAACCATTTTCTTGAAAATTCATGCTTTTACTAGAATAAGAATCTTTGTGGTTAAAAATTAATTTTTTGATTAAAAAATAACCTTTTTGTTGGAAATTAATTTTTTTATCGGTAAATTTAACTTTTTCATTTTTATTGAATTTAATAATTGAATGAATAATTTAATTGAAATTAATAATTGTGAAAACTCATCTTTTTAATCTTTTTTAAGTTGAAGATTCACTAATTTTGTTAAAAATTGGATTTAAAAAAAAATTAATCTGTTTGGTTGAAAAAAAACTATTTTGTTGAAAATTCATTTTTTTTAAATTCATATTTTAATCGGAAATTTAACTTTTTAATTTTTGGTTGAAAATGCATGTACATTGTTGAAAATTCGTCGTTTCTTGGTACAAATTTAATCTTCTTGGTTTCAATTTTTTCTTTCTGGTTAACAATGCAATTGTTTGGTTTAAGTATCAATTTCTATACATTTATCTTTTTGGTTGAAATGTCGATTATTTCATTACAAGTTGAACTCCTTTGTGAAAAAATCATTTTTTTGATTAAATAATTTATAATTATAGCTCAAAGTTCAATTATTTGCTTTTGAATTAACTTTTAGATTACAAATTCAGGTATTTTATAGAAAATTAATTTATTTGGTTGAAATTTACATTTTTTGTTAATTAGTCATCATTTTCGGTTGAAAATTGAACGTTTTTTATAGATATTTTATCTTTTTGGGTTTAATATTAATCTTCTTAGTCGAAAATTCATCTTTTTCATGGAAAATACGTTCAAAAATTTCATTTTTGGTTGAAACTTTATCCTGTATATTTTATAAGTTAAAAATTCAACTTTTTGGTTGACGATTCAACTGTTTGGTAGAAAATCCATATATTTTGTTCAAAATTCATCTTTCATGGAAGAAAAGTGATATTTCTTGGTAGAAATCAATTTTTTAAAATGAAAATTCAACTGTCTTCTAAAAAATATGTTTTTCGTCTTTAAAATTAAAACATTTAAGGGAATTTCAATTTTGTTTAAAATTCTGGAAATTCAACTATTTGGTTAAAATCTCAACTATATCGTTAAAAATCTCATTATTGTTTGAAAATTGAACCATTTTGTTATTAGTTCTTAATATCTCAAAAAAAATGTACCTATTGAGTTTGATCGGTTGAAATCCATATCTGTAAATCATTTTTGTCAATGTAACTATCTCCCATTTACTCTCTGTGAAAACGAATTTCTCTCCGTTCCATATTCCAGATATGGAACTTCCACCAGAATCTTTTTTACCTAGTCCTAGGGCATAATTTATAATCGAACTGAATTATTTACAAAAGAATAGATGGAGCCAAATATATCCGTAGCATTTTTATACCGAGAAGTTTCACGAAATATTGCATATATTTATTCCTCGGATGTATCACAGAACCGCCAGCTTCATATTCGTTTTCACCAATTTCTATTGTTGCCAAACGTCCACCCAGTTTGATAGGTTCAAAAAGATCAATTTTCAAATTGTTTTTGAACAAATCAGTAAGAAAGTGTGAGGCGGAAGCGCCTCCGATACCTCCACCTATTATAGCTGCGAAAATATTATGATTACATATTTAAAATGTCAGAAAATAATTGAAAATTTGAAAACATAATTGAGTAATGAGTATGTACGTAATTCCCAATGCAGTAAAATCTGGTGCGATAAGGGTGTTTATTTCAATTCGGGAAAAAGGGCCCGGACAATTGATGGTTTTTTCCAGGTATTTTTAGATTTGTAGAGGTATCATTTTTCTTTTTTTTACGTATTGAATTTTATAAAGAAATTCTGATCTTACATACCATCAAATTATTCAAGGGGCTTTAATTATTCCTGAAACCCCGGTAAAATCTAGATTTTTCAGAGAATTTCTATACACCTGGATAAGCCTCGGAATGTCAGGGATTTTTTTAAGTCAGACCATTTTTTCGAGAGCATGCCTCAATTTTTTAAAACTGTAATATAATATTAAATAACATTGTTTTATTTATTTGTAAAAGTAGCTTTATACTATTGGAGTTAACTATTTTAATGAGAATTCATTTTTTTTTTAAATTGAAAAAATAAAAATTTAACAATTCTATTTTTTTTGTTAAAAATTTATTTTTTGAAATTAAATATTAATTTTTTTGTTTAAAAGTTCAAAACTTTGGTTGAAATATTTGTTCTCTTGTGTGAAAAAATTCTTATTCGGAAATTCAATTCTTCTTGAAAATTAGTTGTTTTTTTCGCATAAATTCAACTGTTTTTTTATTAATATTAACATCATTTTTCTTTAAGAGTTTAACTACGTGGTTGATGGATACACTCTTTCTTATTTATTAAGTTTTTTATCGAAGATTCATAATTCATCTTTTACTTCGGACATTCGTTCTTTTGCAGTTGAATTCAACTGGGTTTTATTTAGAATTAAACTCTGTTTTGCTTAATATACAATTTATTAATATTTTTATTAAGAACTCATCATTTTTGGTTAAATTCAACTGTTTTTTATTTAAAATTAAAATATTTTTTCATCGGAATATCAACCATTATATTTTTCGTTGAGAATTCATATGCTCTTGTTCCAGATTTAACTACTTGGTTAAAAGTCAAATTCTTTTGTTAAAAATGCATTTTTTTGTGAAGATTCATAATTTTACTTGAAAGTTCATCTCTTCAGTTGAAAATTCGTTTTTTTTTGCTAAAAATAAATCTTTTGAACTAATAATTTGAAATGTGACTATTTGGTTGAAGATCCAATTTAATTTTACCTAAAAGAACATAATTCCCTACTTCTGTGCATTTTAAGTATGTAAAGATAAAAGAAATTTATTTGAGCTCTTATTCATTCATGAACTCATAAATTATGTTTTTATTATTTTTCAAAGCTTTCAAAATTCTGCCTATTCATTATAAATCCTTGAAATCTTGAGCCATTAGGAAATTACTTATCCTTCAATTAAATTGCTTTCAAAAATAAAAAACTATTATTGTGTTTTACGTATAATAGTACATTTTTTACAAATTTAGATATTTAGAAGAACTGAACAAACATTCTGTATAATAAATTTGCGAAATTGTTTACCTGAAATTTGTACGGAATAATTTATTTATAAATAATGTTTTTTTCAGCCCTTGTAATGATCTAAAGCTTTAAAACCTTTTTAAATATTCTAAGATTTTTGAAATCCCTTATAATCATTAAAATCCTGGCAAATACCTTGATATTTTTTTAATCACTTTAAAACTTCTTGCAGTCTCTTAAAATACCATCAAATTTTTTTCAAATTTTTAAATCCATTCAATTTATTTAAACCTATTGAAAATCTCCAGGAATATTTTTAAATGCCTTAAAATATTTAAAATTCTTTAAAATACTTTAATATATTTTAAACCCTTTGAAATACCTTCAAATTATTGAAATCTATACAAAATTCCTTAAAGATATTTTAAAACACCCTAAAATGTTTCTATCAATCCCTTTAATTTATCTAAATCGATTGGAAATTCCTATAAATATTTTTAAATGCCCAAAAGTATTTCAGATCCTCTAAAATCCGTTCAATGTATTTACATTTATTGGCATTTCTTAGAAATATTTGAAAATGCCCTAATATATTTTAAATCCTTCGAAATTCTTTTAAATGATTAAAATCTATTAAAAATTCCTTAGAATATTTTGAAATACCCTATGATGCAAATAATAAATCCTTCAAAATCCCTTCCAATTATTGAAATCTATTGAAAATTTCTTAAAGATACTTTAAAACGCCCTAGAATATTTCTAATCCTTTGAAATTCCTTGAAACTTTTTAAAGCCCTTGGAAATTCCTTGGAATCTTTTAAAATACCAAAACATACAAGTTTCAAATCCTTCGCGATAACTGTAATTTATTTAAATCTATTGAAATACCCAGGAATATTTTTAAATGTCTTAAAATTATTTCAAAAATTGAAATAATCCCTTCAAATTATTGAAACCTACAGAAAATTCCTTGGAATCTGTTAAACAACCCAAAAATATTTCAAATCATTTGAAATCTTTCGAAATCCCTTGAAATTTGTCAATATTCTTGTTAATTTCATGGAGTTCTTAAAAGAACCTTTAAATGTTTAAAATCCTTAGAAATCCCTTCAAATTATTGAAATCCATTAAAAATTCCTATAAATATTTTTAAATACCCTAAAGTATTTCAAATCCTCTAAAATCCCTTTAATGTATTTAAATTTATTAGCATTTTTTAGAAATACTTGCAAATGCCTTAATATATTTTAAATCCTTCGAAATTCCTTCAAATAATTGAAATATATTGAAAATTCCTTAAAGATACTTTTAAACGCCCTAAAATAATTATAATCCTTTGAAATTCCTTGAAACTTTTTAAAGCTCTTGGAAATTCCTTGGAATATTTTGAAATACCATGACATACAAATTTTAAACACTTCGCGATCCCTTTAATTTCTTTAAATATATTGCAAATTTCTAGACATATTTATAAATACCCTAAAGTATTTTAAATCTTTTAAAATCCCTTCAAATTATTGAAATCTACTGAAAAATTTCTTGGAATCACTTAAAATACCCTAAAATATTTCAAATCATTTAAAATCATTTTAAATCCCTTGAAGTTTGGCAATACTCTTGAAAGTGGCATGGAGTTCTTAAAAATACCCTAATATCCTTAGTAATCCATTCAATTTATTTAAATCTATAGAAAATTCCTAGAAATATTTTTAAATATTCTAAAGTATTTTAAATCTCTTGAACTCCCTTCAAATTATTGAAATATACTAAAAGTTCCTTGGAATCTTTTAAAATACCCTAAAATATTCCAAAACATTTGAATTCTATTAAAATGTCTTGAAATTTGTCAATATTTTTTTCGACAATTTTATGGAATTCTTAAAAGTACCTTAAAATCTTTAAAATCGTTTTAAATTCCTTAAAATTATTGCAATGTATTAAAAACTCCTTGGAATCATTCAAAATACCCTAAAATATTTTAAATCATTTGAAATAATTTTAAATCCCTTGAAGTTTGTCAATAGTCTTGAACATTTCATGGAGATCTTAAAAATACCCTAATATTCTTAGTAATCCCTTCAATTTATTTAAATCTATAGAAAATTCCTAGAAATATTTTTAAATATTCTAAAGTATTTTAAATCTCTTTAACTCCCTTCAAATTATTGAAATATACTAAAAATTCCGTGGAATCTTTCAAAATACCCTAAAATATTTCAAAACATTTGAATTCTATTAAAATGTCTTGAAATTTGTCAATATTTTCTTCGAAAATTTGTATGGAATTCTTAAAAGTACCTTAAAATCTTGAAAACTCTTGAAAATGTCATGGAGTTCTTAAAAATACCCTAATAGCCTTAGTAATCCCTTCAAATTAGTGATATTTATTGCAAATTCCTTGGGATCTTTTAAAACACCCTAAAATAATTCAAATCATTTAAAATTTCTTGAAACTTTTTTAAGTTCTTGGAAATTCATTGGAGTCTTTGAAAATACCCTAACATACAAATTTCAAACCCTTCGAAATCCCTTCAATTTATTGAAATCTATTGAAAATTCTTTAAAGATACTTT
>JAAAKG020213966.1:0-22292 GCA_010014905.2 Druon quercuslanigerum | reverse complement strand
TATCATTTTTTTTTTAATTTCAAGGCGTAAACTTTAAAATTATAATAAAATAGACTTTTTAACCAAAAATAATTGGATTTTCTTATTGTGTTCTATTAATTTAGTTCTTATTAAAGCGAAAAACAAACTCGTCTTTTTGCCCCATTTTTCAAGAAAATGTCCTTTTTCTCTTTTTTTTTTTTCATTCAAACAAAAACCAATAGGAAAATCGAACTATTTATGGTTGACAGTTTATTCTTTTTGGGTAAAAATGTGGAAAACGACATAAAGTACGAGAATAAAAATAGGTAAAAGTTGTTCTACCTAAAAATAGATAAATTTTTTTTTATTATTAATCACTTTTTGATAGGACGCGGGTTTTTTGTTTTATTCATCAAAAACAACATTTAAAAAAATCGAAATTTTTTTTTCAATCGACACAAGCTACGAAAAAATGTCAATTGGAAAATACTTTGCAACCCAAATAAGATCTAAAAATTTGTAATTAATTAGTTTTTGATAGGATGCGTAGTTTTTGTTATAATCGTCAAAAATAACAATACAATTTTTTTCAAAAATTGTGGAAAAGCATGTTAAAACTATTTGGTTGAAAGTGCATATATTTTAGTTAAAATTAATTTCTTTAATTGAAATATTACATATTTTTTTGAATATTTCATTTGAAAAATTGAAAGTAATTTTTTTTAATTGAAAATTTAAGCATTGCATTTTTGGCTCTAAATTGATCTTTTTAGATGAAAATTCGTCTGTTTTAGTGGTTCAAGATTCATAATTTTAATTAAAAATTAATTTTTAGTTTAAAAATTTAATTGTCTACCTAAAATTCAACTATTTACTTCAAAATTAATCTTTTTTGCTTGAAAATTCAACTTTCTTGGTTGAAAATGAACTTTTTGTTTAAAATGTAACTGCTTTATAAAAAATTCCTCTTTTTGACATGAAAATTTAATTGTTTGATTAAGAATGCATCTGTTTCTTGTTGAAAATTCGTCACTTTTGATGGAAAGTCCAAATATTTAGTTTCAAATGCAACTGTTTTTTCCTACTATTTAGTAAAAAATTTATCTTCTTTTTTGTTCTTAAAAATGCATCTTTCTTTGTTAAAAGTTAAATTTTTTGTTGAAAATTTAACTGTCTTTAAAAAAAATTTTCTTCTTGACAGTTTGGAATTGTTTAAGTTTTGATTGCTTCAAGTTTGAATTCAGTCATTTTGAAAGTTTTTAATTAGAAAGTATATAATTTTCAAATTCAAAAAAATAATTAAACTTTTAAGGTTCACAATATAGTTTTTTTTTGTTTTAGTGATGTATAAGAATAATTAATCTTTTTTATTTATAAAAAAATCTTTGTATTACTATATTTAAATATTTTGTTAAAAAATCGTATCTTTTTTAGTTGAAAATTAATTTCTTAAATTGAGAATTCAACTATCTGTTAGAAAATTATTCTTCTTGGTTGAAAATTCAACAATTTGTTGATTTTTTTCTGTTGATTGAGAAGCCGTTCTTCGTTAAAAATACATCTATTTAGTTCAATTAATATTTTTAATTTCAATTTTGAATCCTTTCAACTTTTCGAAAGTTATTTTTTTTTGTGATGATTCATTTTCGTGTTTCAGGATTCATTTTAATGAAAAATTCATTTCTTTAGTTAAAAATGTAACTATTTTGTAAAAAAGAATTTTTTTACTAAAAATTTAAGTATTTTATTTCAAAATCATTCTTAGTAGTTGAAAATCAATTTTTTAACTGAAAACTTCACTAATTTAGTTGAATATTTCATCATTTTAGTTAGTTTAAACTAATTAATTCTGTATTAAAATGTTTTTTATTGTTTGCTTTCAATTTAGTCTGTTTTAAATTTAATAATTTTAGATTTAAATATTATAAGTTGGCTTCGTTTCCATTTTTAACGTACCAAATTGTATATTTTTTGTAAATACTTCAAAACCGTAGAATATCAAATAGTTGCACAATTTTTAGTTTAATAGATTTGACATTAAAATAAAATTTGAAAATTTATTTTTCTAACTGAAAAATGGGCTATTCTCTTTTTGGGTGAAAATTAGTCTTTTTGGTAGAAAATTCAACTATTCAGTCGAAAATTATATTTTTGGAAGATTTATTATTTTAGTTAATAAAATAAAAATTATCTATTTAGACGAAATTTGACCTTTTTTATTGAAAAATTCATGTATTTGGTTGAAAATCAGTTGTTTTTTTTTGCAGAAAATTCATTTTTTGTGTTGAATATTCAACCATTTCGTTGAAATTTATTTATTTTTTTGTTGTTGAAGGTTTATAATTTCATTTAAAAATTTAACTTTTTGGTTAAAAATTCATATTTTTGCTTGAAAATTAATTTTTTAATCTGAAAATTTTATCTTTTTGTTAAAAATTCGACTACTTTAATGAAAATTCTTTTTTTTTACTGAACATTAATTTTTTTTAACTGAAAATTTCGCTATTCAATTTTTGCTTAAAAATTCATTTCTTGTGTTGAAAACTTGCCTTTTTGAGTTAAAAGTTCAACATGTTGAAGAAAATTCATACCTTATAGTTTAAAATTAAACTTTTTTCAAAAATTTATATTTTTATTTTAAAAAACTCAACTAAGTATTGTATTGAAAAAATTTTCAGCCTAAAAAAAATGAGTTGTTTACAACAATAAAACGAATTTTTAACTACGTAGTTCAATTTTCAACCAAAAAAAAAAAACAAATTTTCAACAAAATACATGAATTTTCCTCCAAGAAGAGTCAATTTCAAAACCAAAAGCAGAATATTACAATTTTTAGTTTTAAAAAATCATTTTAATCAAATATATGAGTTTTTAACCAAATATATGAATTTTCTACCAAAAATTACTAATTTTCAACAAAATACACAAATTTCCCAATAAAAAAGATCAATTTTTAACCAAGATAAGTATAGTTCAATTTTTAGTTGAGGAAAATTAATCTTCAAACAAAAAAATAAATTTTTAAGCCAATAGTATAATTTTCACCTAAGATATGATTTTCTTACCAAAAGGCTGAATTTAAAATAATTTATAATAAAGTAGATAAATTTTAAATTAACAAATTAATTTTCAACTAAATAGAATAAAATTTCAAAGTAATAGTCAAATTTTCAAACAAACAGATGAATCTGAGGTCAAGAAGATTATATTTTTATCAAAAAATAAATTTTCCACAAAAAGTGGAACAGTTAAATTTTAAGTTAAGAAGTTTAATTAGAATCTTCGGCCAAAAAAATATATTTGTAACCAAATACTTGAATTTTCGACCTGAAATATTAATTTTCTCAACAAAAAAAAACATATATTTTTATTTAAAACAATACGTTTTCAACAGAAAATAACTAAATTTTAATAAAATAGTTTAATTTTAAATTAAAAAAATAAATTTTGATTCAAAAGGATGACTTTTCAACAAACAAAATTTTTTACTCAAAAGATCATTTTTTACCAAGAAGATAATTTTACATAAAAAATACGAATTTCCAACTTACTTAATGTACAGGATAAAGTTTTCACCAAACATGGGCATTTTCAATTGCATTTTTAATAAAAAAGGGTAAATTTTCAACCAGGAAGATTAAATTTCAACCAAAAAATTTTCAACATAATACATGAATTTTCAGAAAAAGGGGTGAATTTTCAACTAGAAAAGGTAAGTTTTTAACCAAATAGTTAAGTTTTTTTTTAACTGAAAAAAGAACTTTTTAACCAGAAAAAAATTTATTTACAACCGAGCATTAAACGAATTTTTATAACAATTTTAAGATAACAACGAAAAATATAATAGCTGACATTATTTAAACGATAAATTATGGATACAAACTAATTTTGATGAATTCGAAAAAAGTTAGAAGCTTTTTAATAATTATGAAAGATTTGAGATTTAATTTTTGAAAATTGACCTATTCCAGTTGAAGATTCATAATTTTAGTTGAAAACTGTCAAATTTTTGGTTGAAAATTGATATTTCTAGTTAAAAATTCAACAAGCTGGCTGATAATTTGTCTTTTTAAATTGAAAATTCAACTGCTTTGTTGAAAATTCACTTACTTTGTGAAAAAAATAATTTTTTTGACATATTGAAGTATTCCAGTTAAATATTTATTATTTTAGTTTGAAAAATCTTTTTTTAGGTTCAAAAAAGGAATTTTTTGCCGAAAATTGAACTATTTTGTTGAAAATTTGTTTCTTTCTGGTTGAAAATTATTATTTATTTGAACTGAAAATGTAAATGCTATTCATTGTTAAAAATTCATCTCTTTGGTCGAGCAATAATTTCTTGACTAAAAATTTAATTATTCAACTTTTGGTTGAAAAGTGATCTTTTTTAGTTAAAAATACATTTTTTTTCTGGTTAAACATAGTTCTTTTTATAACTAAAAACATAATTATTTCAGTTTGTTTGAAAATTCAACTATTTCAGTTGAAGATTCATAATTTTAGTTGAAAATTCATCAGTTACGTTAAAAATTAATTTTTTGAACTAATAAAATTCTTTTTTTTATTTGAAAATTTAGTTATTTGTTTAATTATTAGTCTTATTTAATTGGAAATTCAAGTAGTTCGTTAAAAATGTATGTATTTTGTTAAAAAATTGTATTTTTGTTTAGAAAATTAATCTTTTTGTTTGGAAAGTACTCTTACTGTTTAAAAATTCATCTTTTTGGTTGAAAATTCAAGTATTCCAGTTAAATATCCATAATTTAAGTTAAAAATGTATCCTTTTGGTTTAAAATTAAACTATTCCAGTTGAAGTTCCATTAATTTGATTTAAATATTTATTAATTTGCAATATGCAAAGTACAATTCAGATTTTCCCGCGCTTTTTGGGGAATGTAGTTCCTTCCAAGTGGCGCAACAGTTGCTAGTTCGATTCATCGTTTTATGAACGCATTGTGATTGTTCCAAACGCCCGTAACGTCTTTAACTGACACTTGTTAAAATGTGAATTTCAGTTTTTTAACGACAGATTGTGATCGAAAAAGTTGATGGAGTGAAAATTAGATTAATTAATTATCGCCGATAATGGCGCCACCCAGGGCCAAAAAAAGGCTCTCGTGGGTTTTGACCGGTAAGAAGATTCTTATCCAGTTTTCTCGCAACCTAACCACAAAACTAATCGTCGAAAAAATTACTTGAGGGAAAACTTTCCAAATATTAATCACGGAAGTGGGTAGCATTAACGAAAACAAACAAAGGGCCTTTGCCAATTTGTCATTTTTGGAAATTGTGATAGTTTTCATAAGTTTCGTGGTAAATTCTCGATTACGGAACGAGAATAAAAGTAAATTTTTGGAGCATCCCGAAAACGTGTTTACAATTTTAAACTACTGTTTACAACCAGTGGTCCATTTAAATTCGCAACTCTTCTCGTTTTCTTCAATATTTCCAAATGATGAAAAGAAAATTTTCTGCAGTTTCTAGATTTTGGTTAGGTTTTCTGGAAACAGTCATTCTACGTGGCATACGTTCTTTAAATGAAAAATTCATTTGAAAAATTGGTGTTTTTTGTCACTTTTGTCATACATTCTTTGTTTATAATTAAGAAATTTGGCTTGGAGGGAGACCTAAATTCTATTTTTAAACATTTTTTGCAATTTGTTTATAAAAATTTAAGTATTTGGTGAAAAATGAGTTGTTTTGTTGTTGAAAACTTGAATATTCTAATTTTTCTTTAAAAATCATCTTTTAATGTAGTAAATTCACATTTTTTTGTTAAAAGTTAAACTATTTTGCTAAAAATAATTGTTCAAATTTAATCTTCGTGGTTGAAAATGAATCTTTTTGGTCAAAAATTCAACTTTTTCTATACAAATTTTTTAAGTTCAACTATTTTGCTGCAAATTTGTTTTTCTTTAGTTAACAATTATTTTTTTTAAACTGAAAATTGATATTTTTTAGTGAAAAATTCATGTCTTTTGTTGAAAGTTTCTCTTTTTGTTGAAAATTAATATTGTTGGTTAAAAATAAACCATTTTTGTTAAAAATGTAACTATTTCGATACAAATTCTTTTTTTTTTAAGACTCATCATTTTAGTTAAAAATTCATTTCTTTTGTTGAAAATTAAACTGTTTTGTTCATTTTTTTATTTATTATGAAATTAAAAAATGGTTTTCTGAACTAAAAACTTAACTATTCCCTTTTTTTTTAATATTTATCTTTTTTGATAGAAATTTAATTTCCTTTGGGAAAAATTATCTGATTGTTTAAAAATTTAATTATTTCGTTGAAAATTCGTTTCATTTTATAAAAATTAATTTTTTCAAATGAAAATTCATCGACTTGGTAAAAAATTTTATCTATTTCGACAAAAATGCATCTTTTTAACTGAAAATTTAATTATTCCATTTTTAGTTGGAAATATATCTTGTATTGTAGAAAATGTGTCTTTTTGTTTAAAAACTAATTTATTTTGTTAAAAATTCAAATTTTTTTTTTCTGAATTAAAATTTAACTTTTTAAACTAAAAATTGGACTTTGTGACTTTTATTATATTAAAAATGATTCTTTTTATGGTTGAAAATTCATTTATTTTATTTTTTTAATGAATCTTCTTCAATAAAAAATTAATCGTCTTGGTTAAAAATTTTCTCCTTGGTTTAATTTTTTTTCAATTATTAAGAATTAACTTTTTGAACTGAAAATTAAACAACTTTTATTTTTGGGCGAAAATTGATCTTTTTTGATAGAAATTTAATCTTCTTAGTGGAAAATTCATCTGATTGTTTAAAATTCAACTATTTCATCAAAAATTGGTTTCTTTTTATTAAGATTATTTTTTTTAATTAAAAATGTATTCTGTTTTTGTTTATTTTTTTAAAGGAAAATTCATGTATTTTATTGACAATTTGTCTTTTTGTAAATAATTTATCTTTTCGGTTAAAGATTCATAATCTTAGATGTTTGATTGAAAATTTATACTTTTTATTTAAAAATAAAAGTCTTTTTTTATATTTTTTGTGTGAAATTAATCAGTCATAAACAATTTATTAAAATTTCAGAAATTTCACAACTTTGCGTTCGATATTGAAAAATGATAAATTTAAGATATTTTTCATGGAATATTCCAAATTTGATGCATGCAGGCATAGAAAATGTTTATTTTGAATAATTTCAAATTAAAAGTTTGTAAAATAAGCATTACCAATTTTGAATGAAACTCTTGTAGTTAGTTGAAAATTCATTTTTTGGTTAGACTTTTGGTGCAAAAGGTAATTTCATTATTTGAAACTTCATCTTTTTTGGTAAGAATCAATTTTGTTGTTGTTAAAAATTAAGATATTTTGTTGAAATTAGTTGTTTTTATTAAATTTTTGTATTTGAAAATGTAAATATTTTATTTTCGGTTAAAAATTTATTTGTCTAACTGAAAATTGATATTTTTTAGTGGAAAATTCATGTATTTTGATGAAAATTTATCTTTTTCTCAGAAAAATTATCTTTTGGGTTAGAAATTCAACTATTTGGTTAAAAATGTATTTTAATTACTTAAATTACTTTGTTAACAAATTCAGTTTGTTAGTTCGGTTAAAAATTAAATTATTTTGAATTTTTTGTTGTAAATTAATTTTGTTTTAACTAAAAATGAAACTATTCTATTTTTGATTGAAAATCCATCGTTTTTAGTTGAAAACTTTTGGTAGGAAATCAACTTTTTTTAATTCATATAATTTTTCGGGTTGCAAATTCAACTGTTTTGTTGAAAATTCGTATTTTTCATTAAAGGCTTTCACTGAATTTAAAATGTCAGTCAAAAATATTAAATTTTTAATCCATTACTATTTCGAAAAGCTTTTGAACTTTAAGCTTTACAATTTTGACTGTTATTTTTAAAAAGTGTTTAATTTTTAAGTGAAATTATTGAATTTTGGTGCTTAAATATCAATTGAACACTTATTATTTGAAGGAAAAATTTAAGTAATTTTAAGTGTAAAGAGCCATATCATAATTCAAAACAAAATTTAGATATTTGCAAATTTAAAAAAAAAGTAGAAACTTTTTAAGAATTGTGAACGACTTCAAAAAAATAAAAATATTTTCTTAAGATTCCTAGTAAAATTAATAATAATTTTTCGTTTTGTAATATTATTTTAAAAGAATATTTAAAAAAATTTAAGATTTCCAAAATTGTTAAAAAGCAATCTGGAAGGTTTTAAACATTTTTGTTAAGTTTGCGGGATTTTCCAAAAATTGTAGCTAAAACTTTTCATTTCAAAAGATATTTAGAAGTTCCAAAAATATGTAAAAAATAATTTTAAATTTGTATCAATTTAAAACAAATTCTATATAAAAAAAAATCAATCCAAATTTGATTTCAACCTCTTTTAAAATAATTAGCCAACTTGTGATAGTTTTCAATTATATCATTCAGTTTACAATTCGTAATTGAAAAATATTTCACTTTAAATATTTTTGATTTTCGATTTGTAAGCTTACATTTGAATTAAAATAATTTTAAAATATAGTTTTAAAGACTGAAGCAATTACAAAGTAGCATTTTAAATCGAAGATTTTTTATAACAATCATTTTTAGTTGATCACCTGTGAATATAAACTAATCAATGATTTTAAAAATTAAATTGTATAAGATTTAAAAAATAAATAATAATTGTTTGTACAAAACGACTTGGAATTAGTTCACAATTTTAGAATTTCCAGATTTCAACGTTCAAAATTGAACTGTTCCAATTTGAGTCTTAAACTAATGTAAACGCTCCATTGAAACTAGAAACTAATTTTAATTTTAAAATAACTTCAAAATAATATATGTTTAATTAACGGCTTTTATTATAGTTTAAATATAATTTAAACCATACAATTTGAAATCTGTCAATTAAGAAAAGGAACAATTACTTATTATTTAGAAATTATTTTAAAATTATTTTAAAAATTTAATGTTCTTTTAAAATTAGTTTTTATGAATTTAAAATTTTTAAACAAACAAAAACTAAACTTTGTACTTTACAATTTTATTGTTCTTTGTAACAAAGTGTAATTTTAAAGTCTAATTGTTGAATTTTGATGTATAAATAATACTCGAACACCTTAGAAAACATATATAATTATATATATATATATAATATAATCTTAGAAAAATTATAAATTAATTAAAATTTTTAAATAATTCCAAATAATCCGGCTATTTGTACACGGCATAATTAACAACACAATGTAGCTTTTGGCAGATTTAGAAAAAAAAATTTAGCAGCTTTTTAAGAATATTAGCAGGCTTCAAAAAAATAATAACATTTTTTAAGATTGCTAGGAAAAGTGAAAATGATTTTTTATTTTGAAGAGTTATTTGAAATACGAATAATTTTAAAAGATATTTAAAAGTTTTAAAAAACTTTTAATAATATTGTTAAGTTTGAAAAAAGTGTGGAACGATATGAAGATGTTTCAAGACCTCGAAATAAAAGTTCGAAACATTTTAAGGATTTTTAAACTATTTAAAATAAAATAATTGAACTTTTAATATAAACAGGGAATTTTCAATCTTTTACAAATTGATAGTTGAAACTGGAATTTATCCAAAATAATAATTATAATTCTGACTTGAAACCCGGAATATTCAAATTTTAAGAAATTCCGAGCTAGTGCTGAAAATTTTCGAAAAGGAACAAAATTTTGAATGGGAAGGTTGAAGGAGGGAATTTTCAAGTATTAAAAATATGAACCAATTCTGATTTAAAATTGGCATTAATCCAAAAGAATTATATTTTTTCTTGGAACAGGGAATGTTAAAATTTAAGTAAATTCCGAGCTGCAGCAGGGAATTTTTTTAATACAATGTATTATAATTCTAAGTTGACGCGGGATGTTTTTGAGAAGAAAATTAAAATTGTGAATTGGAACAGGGAATTTTAAAAAAAAATATGATTATTACAATTAGTTGAAATCGAGAATTTTGAAATTTTTTTAATTCATTGACTTATTCTTCAACTTAAAGCATTACAAATTATAATCTGGATTCATATTTTTCAAACTGAATCTGAATCTTTGAACTCTACAATTTATAAAAGTTTATAATTTGTATTTTGGCAGTTTAACTGCATTTAATTTTGAATTGTTGAGTTAAAAAATGTTAGTAGCTTCCATTTTATACGTATAAATTATTCAGCATTTTAATACTTGATTTCAATTTTGAGTGCCTAGTGACCATGTGGAATCGGGAAGTTTCTTTTATTTTACAATTTCCTCAAGTTTCTCGTTGTACTATTTTTGATTCTCTTCCTAATTTTTCTAAAATTTTTGCGTGAATTATATACTTGCAAAGCAAAAAAGTCGCCGAGAGAAAAAGAAGAAGCCTATTTTGTTTGTTTTTTTTTCTTCAAATTTTCCACTCAATTACTTGCAGACGAACCAGTTTTGCCGAATACGCTGCCATCAGGCGTAACGCAAAAGGACGTTGATCTCTTCAAGGAAGCTCGAGATCGAGCGAATCGTCTGACGACAGCTGTCGACGTAGAACCGGAAGTGGCAACTGCCGTGAGTCCCGGTGGCACGGGACCTGGCGCTGGAAGTAGAAATCCAGCTGCTATTGTTTTCGGGAGATACGAAGTTGAAACCTGGTACTCGAGCCCGTTTCCCCAGGAATACGCGAGGCTCCCGAAGCTCTTCTTCTGCGAGTTTTGCCTGAAATACACCAAGAGTCGGGCCGTTTTAGACAGGCATATGGACAAATGCCAGTGGAGGCATCCACCCGCGACGGAAATCTATCGGTGCAATGGATTATCAGTATTCGAGGTGATTTATTTATTTATTTATTTATTATTTCATGTTTTTAATATCTGATTTTACGCTCACAACTTTTCAAATTGACTACAATAAGACAGGACATTCCACTTTGTTTTTATTTTTTACATTATAGCGTTCGTTTCCATAAAAAAAAAGTTTCCATAAAAAAAAAGTTTCCATAAAAAAAAAGTTGAAAGCAGATGCATTAGGGCGTAACGAACAAAAAAAAGTTGTTTGCGCGAAGTTCTAATAGCAATGGAAACTTTCGTTTGAAAGTCAAAAGCACTCTGGCAAAGTTTCATTTAAAAAATTCTTCTGTCTCTACATAGAAGAAAATTATTTTAATTTATTAATTAATTTTAGTTAAATAATTAATCACTAAGTTAATGGTAATTAATCTTTTTTTTTACTATACCGGTACAAATCGACTTGTTTCGAACTATTTTTTTGGATAAATTATATACCGAAAATTAATTTTATTCTTAAATAAATAGCAATATATCAGTTGAAAATATTTTCTTGTAATTCAAAGTCAATGAAAATTATTCTAATGTCGACATTCCTTGACTTTTTTTCGATTTTTTGAAACTTCAAAGTCAATGAGGGAGGGTAAAGAATATTTTAACGTAATTAATTCTATGGAAATATAAGTCGGCTTGCTTTAAACTATTTTTATTGATATTTAAAATTTTTTGTTGAGATTTTTAGCTATATCTACGATGCGAGACAGAAGGAATTTTTTTAAATGAAAATTTAGGGAAGTGTTTTTGGCTACGAAAAGAAAGTTTTCATTGCTATTAGAACTTGCCCTAACGTGCATATATGGGGCCATGTATAAATTGATTAGTCTTTTTTGTGTGTGTGGGGGGGGGGGGGGGGGATAAAAAGATTTTCTATAATGTTTTACATGGGGTACATAATTTTGGTTCAAAATTTTAGCTTTTAAGCTTGAAATTTCAGCTATTTGGTTGAAAATTCAACTTTTTTCTAAAGAATTCATAGTTTTTTGTTGAAAATTTGACTCTTGTATAAAATTTATCCTTTTGGATTGAAAGTTCAACAAGTTGTTAGAAAATTTAATTTTTTTGTTAAAAATTGGCGTTTATAAATTGAAAATTATTGTTTTTTTTAATGTAAATATATATATATTTGGTAGAAATTAATATTCCTGGTTAAAAGTTCAACTATTTGATTTTAAAATTTTATGAATTTTGTTGAAAATTCGTCTTTTTTGATTGAAAAATAATCTGTTTTGGTTAAGGTATCAATTATTTTGATAAAAATTCGTCTTTTTTTGTTGAGTTTTATTGTGTTTTATTTCAAATTAGGATCGTTTTTAGTTGAAATATCAACTCCTAATTTTTTTCTCAAAAAATTCATATTGTTGGGTTGAAAATTTAAGTGTTTTATACAAAATTGGACTTTTTAGCTAAAAAAAAATTCATCAAGTTGGTAGAAAATTCGCTTTTCTCAATTAAAAAATATTGGTTTTCAATCAGAATTTATATTTTTCGTAGAAAATTAATATTCCTGGTGGAAAATTTAATTATTTCGTTTAAAATTTTGCGCTTTGTTCGATTTGTTTGAAAATTTGACTATTTTGTACCAAATATGTCCTTTTGGCTTAAAAATTCAACAAGTTGTTAGAAAATTCAATTATTTGATAGAAAAATTTAAATTTTTTGTGAAAAAATCCAGTTTATAGATTGAAAAATATTGTTTTAAAATGTGAATGTATATTTTTGGTAGAAAATTATTATTCATGGGAGAAAAATCAAAGATTTTGGTTTAAGATGTATGCCTTGTTGAAAAATCATTAATTTGCATTATGTTTTATTTCAAATTAATATCCTTTTTGGTTGAAATATCAACTCTAATATTTTTTGTTAAAAATTCATATTTTTGAGTTAAAAATTTCACTGTTTTGTACCAAAATTGTCCTTTTGGCGTAAAAATTTCTACAAGTTGGTAAAAAATTCAACGATTTGGTAGAAAAATAATATTCCTGGTTGAAAATTTAACTTTTTCGTTAAAAATTTTGCACTTTCTGGGAAATTTGTCTTTTGGTTGAAAATTTATTTTGCTAAAATTTCATCTTTTTTGGTTAAATTGTATTGTGTTCTATTTCAAATTAAAATTTATTATATAAATAATTGTATAATTGTAAAAAATTTGTCCTTTTGGCTTAAAAATTGGTAGAAAATTTGCTTTTCTAAATTTAATAAAGTTACTGTTATATAATCAGAACTTATATTTTTGGCAGAAAATTCATATTCCTAGAGAAAAAATCAACTAGTGGGTTAAAAATGTAAGCATTTTGTTTAAAATTCGTCTTTTGTTGTTAAAAATTATTCTGTTTTGGGTACGAATTAAAATATGTGGCTAAAAATTAGTTTTTTGGTTACATTTTATTCTGTTTTATTTAAAATAAAAATACTTTGTTGTTGAGATATCAGTTCTTATATTTTTTTTTCGAAAATTCATTTTTCGGGTTGCAAATTTGACTGTTTTGCCAAAAAGTAATTTTTTGTTTTGTTAAAAATGCATCTGTTAGCTAAAAACTAATCTGGGTTGGTTGATTATTTATCTATTGCATTCAAAAAAAATTTTTCTTGTTTAAAACTAACTTCATTTGAGTTGAAATATTCATTTAAATTTAGTTTAAATTATTTAATTTTAATAGTAATTTTAATTCCTTTAAAGACCTTTTGAAGTGTGTGAAATTTTTTAATTTTGTAGTCTTTATATATGTAGTATTAAAGTTTTAGTTTTGGAATTTTGAATTTTTGCAAGTCAATGAAATCTTTTAAATTTTGGTAAATGATTGATATCTTCGTTAAATTTTTGTGAGAACTCTTGTCAAATATTAGAAATTTTGATGCAATATTCATGAATCTTTAAAAAACTTTTTAAATGTTGAAAAAAATCTTTGAAATTTTTAAAAATTGTATAAAATTAATTAAATCTCTTAAAATTTATGCCATTTTACAAAAGTCTTTAAATATTTTGTGCAAGCTCTCTGAAATCATTTCGAATTTGTGTCATTTTTATGAAAATTTTGTGAAATTATTGACATCTTCGTTAAATTTTCGTGAGACATTTGGTCAAATCTTATAAATTTTTGTGAAATATTGATGATAATTTTGAAATTTGTGAAATTTTATTGAAATGTTTGCAAAGTCAAACTTGTTTGAAATCTGTAAAATCTTTGAAAATTTTATAAAATCATTCAAATTTTTTAAAATGTATGCCATTTTACAAATAGTTTGAAATTGTTGTGAAAATTTTTAGAAATCTTTTGAATTTTGTGCCATTTTTATGACATTTTTGTGAAATATTTGAATTTTTGGTAAAATCTTTTAAATTTTTGTGCAACGTTTAGTAATTTGTACGAAATCTTTGAAATTTTTAAAATTTTGGCTCCATCTTCTTAATTTTCGTAAAATCTTTAGAACTTTGTAAAAAATCTTCATCATTTTTGTGAAATTCTTTAAAAAAAATTTTAAATCTTTAGAAATTGTTGTGCAATCTTTGAAAATTTTATAAAATAATTCAAATATTTTTAAATCTATGCCATTTTACAAAAAAAATTTGAATTTTTGGCGAAAAATGTCTGAATTCTTTTGATATGTCATTTTTGTGAAATCTTTAAAGTTTTGGTAAAATCTTTTAATTTTTCGTGAAATCTTTAGAATTTTGTGTACAATTATTGAAAATTTTTATAAATACATTCTAAAATCATTAAAATTTTTTGCAATCAACAATTTTTAGGAATTTTTTGTGAAATCTTTGAAATTTTTACGAAATCATGGAAGTTTTGGTACAATCTTTTAAGTTTTCCTGAAATCTTTAGAAGTTTTTGAAAAAAACTTTGAAATTTTTTTTTGCAACTTTCTGGAATCATTTAAATGTGTAAAAAATCGTAAAATTTGTTGTGAAAACTTACTGAAATCTGACGGTTTTAGGACATTTTTTTGAAATCTGAAGTTTTGTTCTAATCTTTAGAAAATTCTATGAAATCTTTGAAAATTTTATAAAGTCTTTTACAGTCTGTGGTATTTTACTAAAAAGTTTGAAATTTTTGTGTAAAAATTTCTGAGTTTTCTTGGAAATTTGTGTCATTTTTATGAAAACTTTGCAGTTTTGGTAAAATCTTTTAATTTTTCGTGAAATATTTAGAAGTTTGGATACAACTTTTTACAATTTGTAAAAACTTTCTGAAATCTTTTAAATTTTTTGAAATCTGACATTTTTAGGAAACTTTGTTATGATCTATTAAATTTTCTAGAAATCTTTAGAAATCTATATAAAATCTTTAAAGCTTTTGTAAAATCTTTGATATTGAATTTGTGCTCCTCATTAAAAATTGATTACTTGTAAACATTTTTAGTTCAAATCAGAGTTTAATTAGTTTCATTTGATATGATTCTTCTTCTTTAATCGTACTTTCTCTCCTCCTAAAAGTCTCTAATTTGTATTAAATGGATCTGTATCAGAATAGAATAGAAGAATTGAAAACAATGTCACAGTAAGATCCGAAAAAGCCTTCTAATTTTTCCAGGTTTTGCCATAAAAAAAGTATGCCATCAATTTCGTTTTGGATTTTTTCAGATTGATGGAAACGTAAACAAGATCTACTGCCAGAATCTCTGCCTCCTGGCAAAGCTATTCCTCGATCACAAGACTCTCTACTATGACGTGGAACCTTTCCTTTTCTACGCGGTAACAAAAAACGACAAGCACGGTTGTCACTTAGTCGGCTACTTTAGCAAGGAAAAGCACTGTCCCGCCCAAAGGTACAATGTCTCTTGCATCATGACCCTCCCACAATATCAGCGTCAGGGTTTCGGCAGGTTTCTCATTGAGTTCAGTTATCTCCTCTCGAAAGTCGAACGGATTCCCGGCACACCGGAGAAGCCCCTCTCCGACCTCGGTCGCGTTTCCTATCACTCATTCTGGAAAAGTGTCGTGCTCGAATATCTCGCGAAAAATCGGGACTCACTCGAGATTAAATTGAGCGACATCACAAGTGAAACGGGGGTTTCCGGTCACGATATCGCGACCGCGTTGCAGCTTCTCGGCTTTCTGAAATACGTCTGCGAGAGTAGTGGCGAGGAGGAGAGCAGGAAAATAAAAATCGTGATCGACTGGCAAAAAGTTGACGCGCACATGGCCAAAGTGAAAAAGACATCGCGGATTAAATTGGAGCCAGACTGTCTTAGGTGGATTCCACTTTTGACGCAGATTCCAAATCCCTATCACAGTCCGGAGGAGGGCGACACCGGATCGGAAGCCTCGCCGATTTTGGAGCCGAAGCCGATGCCGACAATTGTCGAGAAGATGCAGAAAGTGAAGATCAGGAAGAAGTCGAGGGGAAGGAAGAGTTTGCACAGGCGGTCTCTCTCGATGAAAGCTAAAACGCCACAGAAGAATGTGCAGAAGGAGAAAGAGCTGAAGGAGAAGGAGCAGAAGGAAAAAGAGTTGAAGGAAAAAGAGATGAAGGAAAAAGAGGAGAAGGAGCAGAAGGAGAAGGAGCAGAAAGAGAAGGAAGTGAAGGAAAAAGAGCGGAAAGAGAAGGAGCAAAAGGAAAAAGAGCAGAGGGAGAAGGAGCAGAAGGAAAAAGAGCAGAAAGAGAAAGAGGCTCTGAAAATGGAAAAACTAGTCGATGCAACACCAGTTGTTGCCGACAGACAAGAAATCGAGTTAAAGACGCCTGCAAGAAGTTCTCGAGCCTCGAGTGCAAGTTCAAAAAGTTCAACATCAAAGCCGAAGATGGCAGCAGCAACGCCTCTGGTGTCGGCATCTGGTAGGAGAATGCGAGGATCGAAGACGCCAGGTGAGGTGGCGCCACCACCTGCGATCACAGCGACGCCAACCAGTTCGGTGACGCCTCTGAGAAAACGAAAACATTCCGAAAAGACTGAAGAGGAAGAGGTGGAGGAGGGAAGTAGCAGGAAAAAGAGACGAGAGTCGCAGAGAGAGAAGGGCAAGGAGAAGGAGCGAGAGAAGGAGAAAGAGAAGGAGAGGATAAAGGAGAAGGAAAGGGAGATAAAGGAAATGAAGGAAAAGGAGAGAGAGAAGGCGAAGGAGATAAAGGAGAAGGCCAAAGAGAAGGAGAGAGAGAGGCTCAAAGGAAAGGAGAAGAAAGAGAAGAAGGAGAAGGTAAAGGAGAAAGAGCAACCTGTGAAGGAAGTGAGGAATCAGAAAACTCCGCCGAAGGAAATTGTCACACCGATAAGTGCGCGTGCGGCAAAGAAGCAGAGTAAACTCGATGAGATTCTTCGTAAAGTTACCAGCCGACAAACGAAGCATTTGCAGGCGAAACTCGCTAAGGAGAAGAAAGAGAAGAAGGAGGAACTCTGCAATGGCAAGGAAGATAAGGAGATTAAAGCGACAAATGCGCCGACGCCGAGAAGAGGCAGAGCCAAGGGAGTGGCGCATGATTCTAAAATTCCCGTCGAGGAAGTTGTGCCTGTACTTGCAAAAGTTTCGAGTCCCGAAGTGGAAAAAGTTAAAGAATCTGTCCCTATGTCGCCTCTGCGAGATCCTGAACCGGAAATTGAACCGGAACCAGAGCCTGAAGCGGCGGAATCACGTCTCGAGCGAGAGGAACCAATTGAGTCTAATCCGGAGTCGGCCGAAAGTGGAATTCCAATTCCGGTGGAACCTTCTGCAAGTCCGGGAGAGTATGAAGGTGGTGATGAGGACGAGGGAGAGGAGGAGGAGCGTTCGATACCAAAGCCGGTTCAGCGGAATCAGAAGGCAAAAGTGGAAGAGGTGGAAGAGAAGGTGAAGGAAAATGCGAGGGAAGAAGCTCCAGCGAAAGAGACTGAAATGGAAATAGATACGCCCGAAGAAATCGAGAAGGAGTTGAAAGAAAGGGAGGAAGAGTCGAGAGAGGATGAGTGTCTGCAAAAGGAAGAATCTAAAAGCGAGGAATCAAAACCGGAGAAAGATTTCAGGCCAAGCGATAAGATCCTCGAGGAGGAGGATGGAGAGCAGAAAGAGGAGGAGAAGCCACGGGAAGAGGTGAAAGAAGTGAAAGAAGTGAATCCAAAAACCCCCGAGAAAGTGGACAATCCACCTCCAGTTGCAAGAAAAGAGATCTTGATCACCACAAGCCTTGAGCCGGAAATACATCAGAATGAGAAAATGATGAGCCTCACAACTGAGGAGGTGATCCAGCAGGAGGAAAAGGAGCACTCGCCCGAGAGTGGGAAGACAACGCCGCACGAAAATCCAGGCTCGGTGAAAAGAACCCCACCATCTCAGCCCGATTTGCCTTCCATGGGAGTTTACACGCCCGACTCGACGACCAACTCTGTCCACTCGTTGCACTATGGTCAGTGTGATTTGGATGTGAGCCAATTGGGCCTCGAGTCGCCGACCTCGATTGCAAGTGATTTGGCGTCGCAGAACAGCGTCGAGAGACCGCCAAGTGCTGCTCTGCCGATGCAGCAGAGTTCGGTTGGTCCGATGTCGAGCAGCTCAAGCTCGAGCTCGAGCTCGCTGCAGCAGATATCAGCGCCACCCACTCCTGTCTCGGTGAATGTCACGCAGGTTCAATATTCCGATTGTTCAATGCCGCAACACACGCCGCCATCGCATGTCGCGATTCATCCGATGCATCAGCCACACACACCGCAAAATGTCCAGCAGCCCCGAACGCCGCAGAGTATTCCAACGCAGAGTCCGCAGCCGATGCCGCAACAGAGTCATACGCCGCAACCGATTCCGCAGCAGAGTCATACGCCCCAGCCGATGCAGCAACAGCAGCAGCAGCAGCAACAACAGACGCATTCGCAGAATATGCCGACGCACAGTCCACAGCCGCAGATGGCGCAGAATAATAATAATAATAATCATACGACGCAGAGTCACACGCCCCAGCCGATGCAACTTTCACTTCAGCAGAGTCAGGGTATTCAGCATAGTCAGAGTCATAGTCAGGCGCAACAGCAGCAGCAGCAACAACAACAGCAGCAACAGCAACAACAGCAGAGTCAACAGTCGCACTCGCACAGTAGTAAAAGAGCCAGCGGTTCCCAGACGAGTCATAGGTAAGATTTTTAAAGGTTTTTTTTGTCTTTCTTTCATATATTTATTCATATATTTTTGCTTTTTCTCCAAAACGGATAAAATTTTTCTTAAAACAGATAAATTTTTATTTAAAATAAATTTTTTTTAAACAGTTGAAGTTTCATTTAAAAAGATTCCAGTTGACTTGTTGGTCAGAAATTGAATTTTTAAACAAAAAAGAAGTTTCTGAAAAAAATTGAAATTTTAATCCAAAACACGAATTTTTCAACCAAAATGATAAAAAGAGGAATTAAAAAAAAAATGACAAATTTTCTTTTTAAAGTTGAATTTTTAATCAAATAGTTTCATTTTTATTCATGAAAGATGAAATTTCTTTTTAAACATGTAAATTTTTAAATAAAAAAAAAGAAGCAAATTTTTAAAAAATAGTGGAATTTTTATACAGAAAGAATTTTAGTTCTCTTTTTAGCCCCCAAAATATTAAATTTAAATAAAAAATACATTTTCTCGGAAATAGTTCAATTTTCAAACAAAAAGTATGACTTTTCGAATTGAATTCTAAAAAACAGGGAGTTTACTTCTAATCGTAGCAAATTTTAAGTTTTCATTATTTTAATAATTCTGGTACATTTATAAAAGTGATTTTATGGCAAGGAGTTTCTCGACAAAGAAATATAATTTAAAGTTAAAATCTTTTGTCAGAAATTAATTTCTGACTAAGTACTTTGTTCAAAATCAGTTTTTTATATAAAAATTTTACTTCCAGTAGAAAATGTAATTATTTTATGTTAAAAATTGACCTTTTGTGGTTAAAAATTTAACATTTTGGATGTAAATTTGTCTGTTTTAATTAAGAATTCATTTATTTCGTTGGAAAGTCACGTATTTTTTTGGAAATCCACTTTTTTGGTAGAAAAGTCTTTGAAATTTAATCTCCTTGTTTAAGAATTCTTATTTTTCGTTCAAAATTAAAGTGTTCCGTTAAATATTCACCATTTTAATAAAAAATGCGTTTCTTTGTTTAAAAATTAAACTATTGTATTAAAAGCTTGTTTTTTCTTTGAAAGAAAAATTCGTCTATTCTATTTTTGGTTTAAATTTTATCGTTTATTTGGTTAAAAATTGATATTTTTTATTTAAAAATTAAACTATATTTTGGAAAATTCATGTTTTTTTTTAATTTGACTAAGTATTTTTTAGAAAATCAGTTTTTTATCCAAAAATTTAATTTCCAGTAGAAAATTTAGTTATTTTGCGTTGAAAATTGACCTTTTGTGGTTCAAAATTCCACAAATTGAATGCAAATTTGTCTTTTTTAATTAAGAATTCATTTATTTATTTAAAAATATACGTATTTTGTTTGGAAATGCACTTTTTTTTGGTAGAAAATGCTTTTTTCTTTTAAATTTCATCTCCTTGTTTAAAAATTCTTATTTTTGGTTCAAAGTTCAAGTATTCCGTTAAATATTCACCATTTTAATCAAAAATACGTTTCTTTGTTTTAAAAAATTGAACTATTGGATTGAAAGATTGTTTTTTCTTGAAAGGAAAATTCAGCTTTTCTTTTTTTGGTTCAAATTTTATCATTTTAGGATGAAAATTAAACTATTTGGTTAAAATTGATATTTTTTTATTTGATTTGAGATGTTTAGAAGTGGTAAAAAAAATTTCAAAAATAATAAACAATTTGATCAAATGTAAAACAACATGTAGATGTTTCAAGATTTTAAAAGAAAATTTTTAAGCTTTCTAACCATTTTTGAACTATTTAAAACTGATATAATTTAATTTTTAATTTAAGAAGTGTTCAGTTTATAACAACTTGAGTGGGAATATCCTATTTTATCAATATACAAATAAACTTTCTTTGAAATTATAAACGTATTAATGTATTTTAAATTCTAAACACGATATCTCAATCCGTGTGAACATAGAGAGCAGCAAAAAAAGTGAAAATAATTTTACGCAAGCTAAATATACCTACGCAATTTATTGTCTCATTTCCTATATTACAAACTTTGAGACATGGTGAACAGAAAAAAATTTGATAAATGATGACTGGTTTGGGCACGTGTTCACCGTAGAACAGGCCCTTAAAATTGCTTAAAATGACTTGCAGCTCACTTATGATTACTTAAAATGCAAACATTTGTAGCTTTAGAGTTCGAATTTTGTTAATTTCATTGACGGGGAAATGACAGTGAATTGTTTTATGTGATTAAAACGGCCACCTGTATAACAAATGGTAAAAAAATGTGTTTAAACTGTGTTTAAAAAAAAGCCTTTTTATTTTTCAGATCAAGATCAAATCAACAGAGCCGATCTCATCGAGCAACGCCTCCAACTCCTCACAGCCAGAGTTCTCAGCACACCCACGCGACATCTCACAACAGCCATCTGCCACCCCAATACCAGCAGTCATCCTCAATGACCGTTCCACCGGTTCCACATCCTCATTCTCACAGTCACGCCGCCCACTCTCACAATATGGCCGTCATCTCCCAAGGCAATTACATGACCGTTGCCTCTCAACCCTTCCCCACCCAGAATACCTACGTCATTCACAATCGGGGCGGCAGATCCGGCGTGCCGACAACCTGCGCGACCGCCACCAATTTCTATATACCCTCGGGTTCGATGCCTCACTCGCACACAGCCGCGCCCTCACTGACAGGAACGGCCGGTCACCAGACCACGAATTCCTGCAGTCTCGCCAAGCTTCAGCAGCTGACCAATGGCCTCGACATGATCCCGCCAACACCACCGCCCGGGATGAATCTCACCCCGCCGCCCATTCCCCACACGATGACGCCGCCGCAGACCTCGCGACAGCTCTCCACACCGCCCCAGGTGCCTCTCGGCTACGCAAAGAACTACTACAATGTGAATGCTGTGCCGCCAGGCACGTCCGGGGCCTCAAGTCGATCAGCCTCATCGCGCGCCTCCTCGAATGCGAACATGAGTTCGTTGACGCAACCCTACACGAGCGAGAGCCTCTACAGACAGTCGTTGGACCCGGGTGGCACGTGCACGCAAATGCAAAGCGCGGCGAGCCGAGTCAGTCCGAATGTGGCGCTCAACACGAATCTCATGGCAGCTGCGCAGTACGGTTACAGGGTTGCGCAGCCTGCGACGGGTTACATGAATCAGGCGGCGCAATTGGGTGGCTTTATGAATCAGGCGAGTCAATTGCCGGTTGGGGTTGTCAATGTGCCCGCGCCTTACACACAGGACCCGCATCAGCAAAATCCGACCGCCGTCTACACGACCTATCACAGTTACATCAATGGAAGTCTCATGCAGCCGTTGAACAGCACAATGAGGCCGCGCTAACACAATCGCGAGTTTTACAAAAACTCTTGAACTGATTTGGTTTGTGATGTCGCGAACAATCCACTCCCCTCCCCCCCCCCCCCCCCACCCCCCCCCCCCAACCCCCCACCCAAGGATTTCCGGGGGGATTTTTATTCTACCCTCAGGGAAAAACAATCTC
>JAAAKG020213955.1:0-22293 GCA_010014905.2 Druon quercuslanigerum | reverse complement strand
ATTTATATTATAATCAATACATAAATATATATAAAGTAATATTAATTATTACAATTAATGATTCAACTAAATTATACAATTTTTAATAAAATAATTAACTTTCAACCGAAAATAATTGGATTTTTAGTAAAAAATATTCCATTTCTTACAAAAGCTTAATATTTGAATAAAATAATTATTTTTCACCTAGAATAGCTACATTTTTAATTTAAAAAATAATTTTTCATTAAAAAAACCAACAAATTTTGAACAAAATAGTAAACTGGGAAGGGGTTTAAATATAATTGAGAGGTAGATTTTGCCGCATTATAAATTCTCGAAATTTCTTTAAAATCTAATAACAAAAATTCTTCCTCTTGAAATAATTGTGGAAATCTTTAGGTTCGGATATTAGCTCTCGAAATTTCGATGAGACAGTTGGCCGGAAATGTGTGGGAGGCTATTTCACCAGTATTGTGTTAAAATGTACATGACCACTGAATATTCACCGTGAAAAAAAAGATAAAGACCAAGGGCTTGATTTAAGCGACCCAGCGATTCGAATAAGGTGGAAGGGTGTTTAGTGGAGGGTGAAACGAGGGATGCAAATCACAACGGGATTGATGAAAACGCCATCGATTTTTCCGTAAATGTTTAAGCCGCGATTGTGAAAGCTTTTGCAATACTTTTCTCTCTAGTTTACCCAAAACAACTTAAATCTCGGGAAGAAATGAGACTCCACGGAAAACTAAATAATTATCTCCTCAACGTCTAAAGTAGTTCACATTTTCTTGTCATTTTATTTAATAACTGATTCTCAGAGAGTGGATTAGAGCCACTGTGATGTTAGCTGACGAATGCAACTCGGCTCTCATAAATGCAGCTCGGCTCTCATGAATGCAGCTCGGCTCTCACACGCGGAGAATTCCGGTTATAACCGCGGCTGCGTGCGCCTAGGCGCATGCGCCCTTACGCGTGGGCCTGTACGCGTGCGCTCTGACGTGTGGGCCCCCACGCATGTGAGATCCGAGCTGCGTTCGTCAGCTAACTTCACAATGGCTCTGATCCTCTCGCTCTTGATTATATTGCTCGAATTTTGTAGCCATTGTAATATTAATCAGAGTATTTATTATATAAGAAATTTTCAAAAAAGAAACGATTATTAATAATAATTATTAAATATTGCAATTTCTTAGACATTACAAGTTATGTCACCGGGAGACTACAGAAAAGTGGTACCTGAATTTCGATGAAATATCTGGATTGAAGGTAAAACGATTACCGCGCTTAATATTCATTTCTGTCGGTGCCCTGAATATTAAGAACGCTATTACTAGACGGTAAAAGACTCAAAGAGTAAAGGAATAAAATCGTAAAATTAACACCAGGATAAGAACGGTCTATACATTTAAAAATCTCAGAAATAGTGAATTGATTAAGAAAATACATTTCTATTGAATCATATTGTGAATTCTTCAAGTTTTAATTTTTTTAAATTTAAGATGACTTTGACATTTAAAAATATTCAGGGCGACTGGAAAACTTGATTATCAAAATTAAGCAAAGACCAGAATTCTAATTTTGTAATATTTTTTAATATACAATATTCTATGAAGAGAATAAAACAGGTTTAGATTGAAATATTAACATTTCTGAATTATTTATTTATTTCAACCATACAATAACTTTTTTACCATAAAATATGATTTTTCAATCCAAAGGGACGAATTTTCAACAAAGTAATTAAATTTTCAAAAAAGTAGTTTAATTAATAATAATAATTTTAATTTTCAATCAAAAAGGAATTTTTTTAATAAATCAGTTGCATTTTTGACCCAAGAAGATTGTTCTATAACACAACACTTCATTTTCAAACAATCGATTTAATTTTCGATGAAGAAAAATATATTTTCAGCAAAAAAGTGATATTTTTAATCCACAAAAATTAAACCTAAACTAAAAAGACACATTTTTTTAGAAGGCAGTTAAGTTTTCGAACCTAAAAGTTGAATTCCAAACAAAATGTTTATAGTTGATATTTTAACCAAACAAGATGAATTTTTTTACCAAAATGGTCGGATTTACAAAAACAATTTTTTAATGAATAGAATAATTTTAATACAAATATTCCAATTTTTAAACAATGAGGTGAATTTTTAATCAAAATAGATAATTTTCCCAACAAAAAGACGAATTTATAAACAAAGATTTTATTTTTTTTTTAATTCTTTCTAGACTAGATATCCTGATAGGGGCCCAAACTAGTTTTTTTCTAGACTAGATATTCTGATAGGGGCCTCAACTAGTTTTTTTCTGAACTAGATATTCTGATCGGGGCCCCAACTAGTTTTTTTCTGGACTAGATATTCTGATAGGGACCCGATTGGAACTCAAATTAAAATAGGGAAAAATGCGGAAATTTTTGCACGGGATAGTTAACGGTTAAGTAATTTTTTCTGAACATTTAGTTTTTTATAAAGATGGAATTTTTTTCATAAATAAAATAGGATACAGATAGATTTGCCACACCTATATGAGGCATGAAAGTCTTCACCGTAACCTGACAGGGCACTGATCAGTTTTTTCTAGACTAGATATTCTGATAGGGCCCTAACTAGTTTTTTCTGGACTAGATATTCTGATAGGGCCCCCACCTATTTTTTTTCTGGACTAGATATTCTGATAGGGAACCCATCGGAACCCAACTTGGAATAGGGAAAAATGAGGAAATTTTTGCACGGGATAGTTAAAGGTTAAGTAATTTTTTCGAAAGATTTAATTTTTTATAAAGATTTAATTTTTTATAAAGATGGAATTTTTTTCTAAATAAAAAAAATGCAGATAGATTTGCCATACCTATACGAGGCATGAAAGTCTTCACTAGAACCTGACAGGGCACTGATCAGTTCTCTCTATACTAGATATTCTGATAAGGGCCCAACTAGTTTTTTCTGGACTAAATATTCTGATAGGGGCCCGAACTAGTTCTTTCTGGACTAGATATTCTGATAGGGGCTCCAACTATTTTTTTTCTGAAGTAAATATTCTGATAGTGACCCCATCGGAACCCAACTTCAAATAGGTACAAATAGGGAAAATTCCGCACGAAACAGTTAAAGGTTAAGTAATTTTTTCTGATGATTTAGTTTTTTATAAAGATGGAATTTTTATTATAAAAAAACAGGATGCAGATAGATTTTCCTTACCTATACGAGGAATTAAAGTCTTCACTAGAACCTGAAAGGGCACTGATCAGGTTTTTATAGACTTGATATTCTGATAGGGGCCCTAACTAGTTTTTTCTGGACTAGATATTCTGATAGGGGCCCTAAACAGTTTTTTCTGGACTAAATATTCTGATAGGGGCCCCAAATAGTTTTTTCTACAGTCGATATTCTGATAGGGGCTCCAACTAGTTTTTTTTGGACTAGATATTTTGATAGGGGCCCCAACTAGTTTTTTTCTACTCTAGATATTCTGATAGGGGCCTAGCTAGTTTTTTCTGGACTAGATGTTCTGATAGGGACCCCATCGGAATCCAACTACAAATAGGGAAAAATGGGAAAATTTCTGCTTGGGATAGTTAAAGGTTAAGTTTAATATTTAAAAAAATTGAACAGCCCTTCTTTCAAGTTGCTCGCCTTGAAATGTTGAGAATCGCATCAATTTTATCAAATATTTCTTCTGCCCTCCGCCTTCTAATTTCTATTCTGCGACCCCGGATATTTTTCTCAGCCCTTTACTCAGTCAGCCCTCTGTCCAAGTGACGTACCCTCCATCTACTCGGCGTGAAAAATATTGGATAATTTTCCGAGTCAGAAAATCCGCTGTTGCCTGACTTAATTGTATCATCAAGAACACGAAGGAATCGGCCAAAAGGGGTTTAAGTAATACCATACAATTTTTAACCGCAATCTCATCCGGTATTCCTGCCAAGTTAAGTTTGAAACTCGAAGCGTGCCTGTCTCCAAATTTCTCCATTCTTTCTGCCTTCCTTATCTTTACGAACCCCATTCTTTCATCTCGAGAAGCTTTTTTTACCCGTTTTTACCCTCTCTTCAGAAAGAGCGAAACACTTGATAAATTAACTTACCTACTTCTGCAAAATCTTTTCATTTTTAACGCTTTTCATTCTTTTTAAGAATCTTGACGAAAAAGTGAAGTAAATAGCGTGAAAGGGGGGTAAGTGGCACATGTGTGGGGTAAATCGGAACAGTGGGAAAAAGCACCTTTTTTGGACTCAAATCGACCGCGGGTAAATTCTTAAGGTTTTTTATAGTTTTTTTTAGAAAGACCCGAATTCTTCCACGAATAACGAGTTAGTTTTAAGATAAATTTTTTTATTTAACAATGATGTATTTTTTTCTAATTTTTTAGTGATACCATTTCTTTTCAGATTTTCAAATTTATTTAAGCATGTCATAAGTGAATGTAATAATTAACTAAAAATAATATCCAGTAGGTTAGACTAAGAACAAAATTGTGCTTATGGTTAGTTAAGAATAGGTGCTGTTTACCAATCATTTAAACAATTTTTATAAACAAATATACACTTTAACTGTTTTATCATGAGTAGGCATCCTTTTGCTGAATCAACTTGAACTGTTTTTCCAACAATACCGTGCTGTCATTTTTTTCTTTTTTCAAAAAACTGTTCATTGTGTAAACAATTTTTATAAACAAAAGTTCAGTTTTACCATTTTTCGATGATAAGGGTAAATATTTGGTTTAAAGAATATATAGCTAATTGATCACTCAAAAAATGAAGCCTACTGATCAAAGTTTTTTGAAAATTTATATTTTTTTAAAAAAATGTTGACATAATTAACAATTATTGTCATTAGGAAAAATGTGGCAGCAAGAAGTTTTTAGCAATACAATTTGAGTTGATTCGGCAAAAAATAAAAACTTCTAATAAAAAATGAATCTTTTTATACATATTATTTAAATAATTAGTAAATAGCAGCTATTCTTATTTAATTTTAAGCGCTAATCATTGTGAATAAGAAAAAAATTACCCTTGTACAATAGTTTGTTTATAAAATTATAAACAATTTTGTTTTCACTGCAACCTACTGAAAAATTCAACAAAAATAATTTTAAAATTTGTTCTTAAACAACAAATTTTTGTTTAGTTAGAGTAAAATTTTCATAATAATAAATAAATGTGACTATTTCTCGTTGGAATTTGGATGAAGATGGAACTATTTTGTTTAAAATTCTTTTTAATATTTAGTTTATTGTTAATTTTCTTAATTGAGAATTAAACTGTTTAATTTTTGGCTGAAAATGTATCGATTCTATACTTGATAATTGAATAATTTTGTTTGAATATTATTTTTTTATTATTAATGGTGTATTTTTTGGTAAATTCGTATTTTTTTGGTAGAAAATTAATCGTCCTAATTGAAAATGGAATTGCTCAGTTGAAAATAGGAAATATTATAATTTTTTCTATTTATTATGATTTTTTGAAAATAGAAAATATAATTTCTCAAAAGCTCAAAAAATGTTTTCCTTATAATTTTAGGACTTTTTAGTTTTTCAGGAGACATTTTTTCTATTTTTTTAAACCGTTATATATGTAGTTTTATAAATTGCTTTTGAAGAATTATTTCGTTATTTCCAATAAAATAACATTTTTCTTATTTGAACTGAAAATTGAAAGTAAAATACCTATTAGTCCTAAAATTACAGGAAAAACTACTACATGGAGTTTTCAGAATTTTTTTTTTCTTATTTTCAAAAAGTCGAAATAACTTACGACTTTTTATTATTTAAGCGTTTTTCGTGAATGTTGAAATCTTGGCCGAAAGTTCATGTATTTTTTTGAAAATTTATATTTTTGGTACAAAATTCAGCTTTCGTGGTTCTTACTTTTGCAAATTTTCTTTTTTAGATAAAAATTAATTTTTTAGCTTGTAGACTTAACATTTTAGCTGATTTATTTATTTATTTGGTTAAAAATTTAACTAGTTTCTTAAAACTTTTGTTTGGGCTTTTAAATTAATTCTTGCAACTGAAAATGTATTTTTTGAAACTTACTCATTTTACCTTAAAAATTCAAGTAATTATTCCGCTCAAAAAAACTTTTTTTTGAATATACATATTTTAGAGGAGACGAGCGCTGAGCGCGCACAGTATTTGCATCGTCAATTTTTAGTAACAAAATTAAGTTATTTTATATTTGTTAAAATTTACGCTAACTCTAAAGACGTTCGAGAAAAAGCGTCGGGTTAAGCGCGCTCTATAATTTTCAGGCCTGGGGCTAAGCGCGCACCTTTGGATAGCTCAAAAAAATTTTTTAAAAAAAAACATTGAATTTTTCTCTCTAATCTGAATTTTAAGGGTTTGCGATTGATTGTCATAGGGCACAACCGGCGATTTTCCGCCCGCCGCGCTTAAGTGAAAAATAAAAATTTCTAAAGCAGTCGGGCACAAAACAATTTTTCAATCTCGTGGCGCCCACACGAGAATCGCGCTAAGTCCCCCGCGGGATGTGAGCGCCCAATAAAGTGAAAATACTCGCAATAAATTATTATTTATTTTTTAAATACCTTTTTTGCCATATCAATAAATATTCATCTCAATTAAAAATTTATCAGGTAATAGAAAGGGTCTCGACGGGGCCATACTAATCTTCGGGCCAAAACAGGGCACTTTCGTTAGAGCCTGCTCAGAAGTTATAGCTAGGACCTGGCTAAAACCGCTTTACAGAACTAGTCAGGTCCTCTTCATTTTTCCCGACGAGCGCCCGATTAGAAATAGGGAAATCTATCCAGGGCCCAACTGAACCCCGATCGAAAATTCTACATGCTTTACCTTATTTAAAAAAAACTTCAAACATGGTCAGCAACATGATCAACGAAGTAAATTTTTCAATGTAGAAGTTATTAATACATTTCGATTGATGTAAAATTTTTCTTGGAACACAAGAGTCTTAAGGCTTGTGAGTTTTCACGTGTATTTTTTTTTTTTTTGAAAAAAAATTTGCTTAGCTGCGGAGCGTTCTTAGCATCAATTGCCCTAAATACTAATTATTTATTAAATATTTGTAATGACTAACTAACGATGAGTGTTTCATTGAGAGATTGAGATAAAAGTGGCGTAATTGCTGGGTTGCAATTTGCTCATTACAGAAAGACCTTGGAGGTATTTGCAGTTATTTTACAAGTCGACAGCACTAAATTTGGGGAGATATTTGGTTAGCGGAATCTCTTTTCGTTTCGCGAATTCACCGGAAGTGAGCAGAACGAAGGAATTGAAACTTGAGCAAAGTGGAGGGATGGTCCAATGTTGGCCTGACGGACTCTCGTTTCTGCAAACAAACCAAAATGGACTGCGAATAAATATGCGTCTACCCGTATGCTTGGTCATGATCCAAAGGGGATGCGACGCTGCGCTGTGAGACAGTGTGAGAGGCTCGAGGCTCGAGGGATTTAGGATCCTTTAGCGAGGCTTGGGAAAAAAAGAATTTGCCCATTCGGAATGTTCCGATCCACTCTAAAGTGTTTTTTTAAAATGCTTTCGCTGTTAGCTAACAAAATTTATTTTTTAAACGACACTTGATCAATTTTTTTTCGAATTTTGGTGTTTTTCTTTCATCAGAAAATTGCGCAAAGATCCGATTCTGAAGATCAATTTTTATCGTGAATGAATTGGTTGAAAGTTGAACTTTCTTGATATTTTTTTTTTTTTGTTAGATATTTTAACGTTTTTTTGAGCTTTTAAGTATTTTTTTGAAAACTAATCTTTATGGTTAAAAAGTTATAACTACATGGTTGCGAGTTAAAAAAATTTGTTAAAAATTCATTTATTAATTAAAGATTATGGTTGGAAATGAAACTATTTTATTCAATATTAATTTTGTTATACCTGATTTTTTTACTGAAAATTTAACTATTCATTTTTCTGGATGTAAAATTAAGTTTTTAGGTTGAAAGTTGAACAATTTGGTTGAGAATTCAACCAATTGGTTAAACTATTTTGTTTAAAATTCACTCTTTGTTTGTTTTATCTCTCAATTATATTAGAGCTGGATATGTCCTAAATCGTGAAAGTGTACATCTCAATTACAATTCATCCCATTTCCAGTATTAAAAAAAAATCTGTTCATAGTTGTCCATGCCCTAACTGCACCTCTAAATTAAATTTGACCTCATTTTCAGTATTTAAAGGAAACCAACCAGCTTATAGTTGGTTATGACCTAGCTCTGAAAAATATACACCTTGATTATATTTGACCCCATGTCCTGTATTAAAAAAACAAACCCATTTATAGTTGACCATGCCCTAACTGTATCTATAAATTATATTTCACTCCATTTCCAGTGTTTAAAAGAAACTAAACCAACCCCAACTGTACCTCTAAATTATATTCTACCCCATTTCCAGTATTTAAAGAATACTTGTTATAGTTGGCTATAATTATATTTGACCCCATTTCCAGTATTAAAAAAACAAACCCATTTATAGTTGGCCATGCCCTAACTTTATCTATAAATTATATTCGACTCCATTTCCAGTGTTTAAAATAAACTAAACCGTTTATATTTGACCATACCCCAACTGTACCTCTAATAAATTATATTCGACCCCATTTCCAGTATTTAAAAACACTTGTTATAGTTGGCTATACCCTAACTTTGCAAAATGTACATCTTAATTATATATAATCCCGTTTCCAGTATTTAAAAAACACAAAATTCTCTGAAAGATACACAATCAAAAAATATATTTAAAAAAAATTAAAAACGCCAGTAACACTGAGGTAGCAAAACAGAATGTGAAAGAATGGATCAAAATAATATCAATAAAATAGATTTTTTAAATTGTAAACTCAACTATTTAGTTAAAAATTCAATTACATGGTTAAAACTTGAACTTTCTTGAAAATTTTTTTTTTTGTTAGATATTTTAATATTTTTTTATTAATTTTAGATGTTAATTTGGGTTGTCTACTGGTCTATATCAATATTATTAAAATATTGATAAATCTTAATTTTTTTTCTGTATTTAAGTATTTGTTTTAAATTAATCTTTTTGATGAAAAAGTTATAACTACTTGGTTGAGATTTGAAAAAATTTATTAAACTATTTTATTAAATATTAATTTTTTAAACCTGATGCTTTTCACTAAAAATTAATCTATTTCTTTTTCTGGATGTAAAATTAAGTTTTTTTGCTGAAAGTTGAACAATTTCGTTCAGAATTGAACTTTTTTTTCTTTTTTTTTCTATTTCGTTCAAATTAACTTTTACAACTAAAAATGTTTCTATTTCGTTTATGGACGAAAATTTTACTTTTTATATTGGGAAATTGTTCTATTTTGTGGAAAAACCTTTTGGTTCGAAAATTTCTCTTTTTTGAGACAAAATTAACCTTTTTGGTTGAAAATTCAACTAATTGGTTAAACTATTTTGTTCAAAATATTTTCTTCGTTTGTTTTATCTCTCAACTATATTAGACCTTTTTCCAGTATTAAATAAAATCACCCATTTATAGTGTGAAAATGTACATCTCAATTACATTTGATCCCATTTCCAGTATTAAGAAAAAAATCCGTTCATAGTTGTCCATGCCCTAACTGCACCTCTAAATTATATTCAACTTCATTTCCAGTGCTTAAAAGAAACTAAACCGTGTATAGTTGGCCATGCCCCAACTGCACCTCTAAATTATATTCGACCCTATTTCCAGTATTTAAAAAACACTTGTTATAGATGGCTATACCCTAACTTTACAATATCTACATCTCAATTATGTCCTAAATTGTAAAAATGTACATCCCAATTACATTTAATCCCATTTCCAGTATTAAAAAAAAATCCGTTCATAGTTGTCCATGCCCTAGCTGCAACTCTAAATCACATTTGACCCCAACTTCAGTATTTCACGGAAACCAACCCGTTTATAGTTGGTTATGCCCTAACTCTGAAAAATATACACCTAAATTATATTTGTACCCATTTCCATTACTTTATTTATCCTAACTCGGAAAAATCTACCTCTTAGTTATATTTGATCGCATGTCCAGTATTAAAAAAAAAAAAATTTATAGTTGATCATGCCCTAACTGTATCTATGAATTATATTTAACTCCATTTCCAGTACGTAAAAGAAACTAAACCGAGTATAGTTGGCCATATCCCAACTGTACCTCTATATTATATTTGACCCCATTTCCAGTATTTAAAAAACACTTGTTATAGTTGGCTATACCCTAACTTTACAATATCTCAACCGGTTTATAGTTCTTTATGCCCTAACTCTGAAAAATATTCACCTAAATTATATTTGACTACAAATTCACATCTAAGTTATATTTGACCCCATGTTCAGCAAAAAAAAACCATTTATAGTTGGACATACCCCAACTGTACCTCTAAATTATATTCGACCCCATTTCCAGTATTTAAAAATAATTGTTATAGTTGGCTATATCCTAAATTTACAAAATCTACATCTTAATGATATTCAATCCCGTTTCCAGTATTTAAAAAACATGCATTTATAGTTGGATACATCCTAATCTGACCTGCGAATTTTTCAGAATTCACTGCAAGGTACACAATCAAACAATATATTTAAAAAGAATTAAAAACGTTAGTAACTCTCGCCTAAACAAATTCCAATTAGATTGAACAATATTGCGCAATAAACTCGACTGAGTACTTACGCACTGCAGCCCTTCCGATACAAGAGCCGCATCTGTCTTTCGCTCTGACCCGAAACTGCGAAAACTGCGAAACTGCGGGGTCAGCACGTAAACGGGGGGACCTAAATCGAGAGATTGGCATAATAAATGAAAAGAGATAGGGAAAATCAAGTAATAGATAGGTAAAGAAGGATAGTGGAATCGAGATATAATAAAGAATTGGGAGGGGGGTGGCACCTAGATGGAGGCTGGGAAATTAAGTAAAAGAATCAGTGTATATATAGGTAAAGGAGAAATGAGAGCATGTATGGGACGATGGGAGAAGGAAGAAAAGGGGAGGATGGCAAGTGAATTTTTTAGAAAATTCCACAGGAGGAGGGACTGGTTGAAGAATGAACGAAGAAGGTAAAAAAAGCTAGAGGAGTTAAAGAAGAAAAATTAATGTAAAAAAGCAGATGTTCAAAAGATGATCTTTTTTAGATGAAGTAAGTGTGTCAATCAGTGGAGACAAGGGGGGTTGGAATTAAAAATCAAAGGTGAAAATAAGGTGTGAATTGACGAGAGGAGGATAGAGCAGTGACATCGTGCAAAGTAAACGTTAAGAACAAGAAATGGTGGTTCGAATCTGTTCCCTCTATTAAGAAAGGAAGATTGAGGAAAGAGGAAAGAAGGGTGCAGAGTTCACGCGTTGGGAAGGAGTAAGAAGAGAAAGAAGGAGGAAACAAAGACTATGTATAATTAGAAAAAAGAGATAGAGAATCTTGGAAATAAAGTTAAAGAATCATTCTACTGGAAGAAGAATGAGAAGATTTTGGGGGAGGAGAAACTGGGAGAAGAATGGATGAAGAAAGTAGAAAAAGTTAGAGGAAGTAAAAAAGAGATACGGGGGAATGGAATTATAAAGAACAAGAACTGGTGGTTTAAATTAATTGCCTCTATGAAGAAAGGAAGGTCGAGGAAAGACATAAGAAGGCTGAAGAGTTCACACGTTGGAAAGGAGTAAGAGGAGAAACAAGAAAGACATAAAGATTAGAAAAAAGAGATAGAAAAAGAAATAGAGAAAGAATCACTGTCTTGGGAGAAGAATAAGGAGAAGATTTTAAAGAAGGAGGTACTGGGTCAAGAATGGATGAAGGAGGTAGAAAAAGTTAGAGGAAGCAAAGAAGAATGAGTGGTAAGAGACAGATTACAAATAAAGAAGAATAAAAGAAATGTTAATGATCCAAAAGATAGAAGGGAGATTAAAATTGAAAATCGAAGGTGGAAGAGAGGTTTAAATGGAGAAGAGGAGGGTAGATGAGTGACATTATGCAAGGTAAACGTTACGAGGAGAAAAGGAAGGGTGGTGAATATCTGGTGTCTGTATGTGTACAAGAATTAACGTACGCGTGGGATATAGAAGGCCTTGTCCAGGAAAGTGGAAAGGCGAAGAGAAGAGAAGAGGGTGGATCGAGCAGCTCTAGCAGAGAACGAGAATAGAGGGTGCATCAGAGAGAGTAATTTTGGCATTCTGCGGGTTTGCTTACACCCCTCGGTTCAGCGATTTCGGGAACACACTACTAACGCGTATGTAAATTTCCTATCGTGAGCGATACATGCCGATACATCCGGATCTGACACAAAAACCTGTCACTCCCTTTTTTCTTCTTTTTCTCCTTTTTAACCCTGTCTTCGCACTCGTAATTTCAGTCTGCTATTCATGAGGGTGATTCTCTAATCAGTCGTTCCTCTAAAAAGCTCACATGTACCAGTTTTTTAAATGAAAAAAGTCATTGAAAAATTGTCGTTTCAATCAAAGAAGAAAATTGAGGGGAAATAAAATTCCACTACATAGGTCTTTGATGTTAAAAATTCTACCAAGTAAAATTCAAAAATTTAAAAATTGCCCTAAAATTTTCTAGATTTTTAAAAACATTTTTAGAATTTTTTTTTTAATTTCTGAATTTTCTTTTAACGTTGCTTTTATCATAATAGAAGATTCTTCAAATTTTGTCCAAGAATCTTCATAAAATTTCTTTATTCTCATGAATATTTTCGAAATTCTTAAAAAGCTTCTTTATTCAAAATCTTGAAAAATCTAAATTTAAAAAAAAATTTCGAAATAATTAAAAGTTTTCCTAAAATTATTTGAATAATGCAAAATTAGAAAAGTTGTTTTAAAAGCTTTTAAACTTTTTACAAATATATATTGAAATCCTCCAAAGCCAAAATTAATCTTTTAGTATAATAAAACTATAATTTAATATTTGTCAACTCTTTGAATGTTTAAAAAGTTTATAAATTATAGTGTTTCATCTAAAAAAATTTAGAAAGATTCGGAATTAAATTTTATTCTGAAATAAAATTACTTATTTAGATATTTTAATTTACTAAACTGATGGTGCAGAAAAATTTTCTAATTTTTTAAAATGGTTTTTTGATAGTTCCCTGTTCTAAATCAGAATCATAATTATTTATAAAAATTTCACTTTTCGTACCAAATTGTAATTCATTTCGAAAATTCACTGAAAGTTGAAAATTCCAAAGGTGGAAAAATAACGAAAAAAGACTAAATAATTATCCTAATTATTTTAAATTCCAAATATTTAATAGATACTTTCTGTGAGAATAGTATACTATTAAATTTTTTTATTACTCAGATATTTTGAAAATTTCCTAATTTACTAATATCAGGAATTTTCAAATTCGATTGTGGCGTCTGAAAAATCCCGAAAAATAAAATTCCGGGCATTGTAAAATCCCTGAAAAATAATAATTCGAAATAGAATATTCACGAAATTAAAAAATTCCCGAAATACAAAATTTCTAATTGGAATATTTCCTAATAATAAAAGTCTCGGACAGCTTATAATATTATTGAATTAGGAAATTTTTGCGATTTACCGACACTATAAAAATCATGAATTAAAAAAAATTGTACACTGATTTTTTAATAAATATTTTTTATTTATTAAAAATACAAGAATAAAATATATCGATCAGAGTTTTTTTTTTGAAATTTTCATTGAAATGAAAAAATTAATATTTAAATTTAAAATAACAATAATTGAAAAAAATCTCTACACAAGTTTTTTTAAATGTGCATACTAGTTTTTTAAATTGCGTTTGTAATAAAAATCTTGTTTTTTTATTGTTCTTTTGACATTTCGATATCTTTGTTTATTGTTGATTTCACATTCAAACAATAATTTTTTTGAAATTGATTGAACATAAAAAAGGTTTTTTATCGAAATATTTCATGATTTTGTTTTTTGAATGAATAAATAATTTTTATTTAAAAAAACATTTTTTTAATTGTTTGAATTCGATAATTTTGTATTGTCCGGAATTTTAAATTATTATATAAATATATATATATTTATTTTTTTTATTTTTTTTTTTTTAAGTAAAACTGATTAATTTTCTTGCGGAAATTTTATTATGCTCATGTTTTAAACTTCGGTAATATAAGAAATTGTTTCCGAATTTTATAATTTGATAATTTTCCAAGACAAGATCTTTAAATTCGCAATTAAAAACTACGAAAAATAAAAAAAATTGCAAATTTGTCTTTTTATACTCTTATACTGAAAACTTTTTTTATTTAATTTTTCACAGTGATGGCTAAAATTGAAGCTCTTCGTATTTAAAATGCCAATAAAGAAACAAATTTTCTCTTTAACTCTTATCTATTTTATTTCAGTGGTTAAAAATTAAGAGATGTGAAAAAAATGTGGAAATTGGATTTTTCACCCCTAGGCTAGAAGCTTTTTTTTTAAGTTCGAATCACCTCGAGGATGGCTAAAATTGAAACTCTTGGGATGGATAATTGCGATAATGAATCAATATCGTTAAATATGAAAAGAAAACTTTGAAACATTCGTAAAAATTACTCTCAAATCCTGTAGCAATCAATCAGGTCTTCCAGCACAATGTATGCAAAATCTCCTGACAACTATTCAGGAAAAGGAAGAATGAAAAATCCTCTTTTCAAAAAGTTCTTTCAGCGGTTCTTTAAATAAGTAAAAAGCTCCGAAGGAGCAGAAAGCTTGAGTTGTGGCTGATAAAAAGTTCGATATAATTGACTTTCTGGAAGCAAATTGACGCCAATCATCAGGGGACTCCTCGCATTTCTCCACACGAGCTAGGAAGCCGTTGATGTCGAGGACTCGAAAGGTCTTCTGAAAGGATGTGCAATATTGAAAGGAATTAATGATTCCATGGGCGTTCGTTTCGTCTCTCGATGAGTAACTGACTGGATTTCAGGAACTAGTTTCTGGGATTCGCCATGGCATGGGTGGAATGAGTGGACATTGGAAAACAGGTGGAATGTCTCTGGTCTCTGGCTTCAGCCTTCCATCGTTAACGTTGTGTACATTATAGATGGTCCCGTGATTGGTTCGTCAGCCTCTCAAAAACTCGAGCTCATCGCGGCAATTCTGCCCAGTTTTGCCATAGAGTCGTCACATCGGCTCGTTTCGAAGGTTCGTTGTCGTTGCAACGACCCTTCCTTCCTTCCTTTCCAATTGACAATGCGTAGAATCTGTTCCATAGGGACGGACATGTATCAATTAGTATGATTCACTCAGCTGTGTGGACATTTCATTTGCTTCAGGTCAAAGGTAATATCGAATCAAATAAAACCGAATGCCCAATTTTTCAATTGGCCCCGTACTTTTATTTGTTGAAAAGAAGATTTTTTTAATTTGTATTAGGGTCTAGAATTGTTTGTTTTCTTTGGAATCAGGATGTTGCACTTTTGCTTCTAATTCTTCTGAAGAGCGGGAGTGAGCTGGAGGAGTGGTAAAGTCGCGCAGTCATATCGCGTTCTACAGACGTAGCCTAGTCTTTAGAAACGAAATATCTTTAGGAGGGGGCGAGCGGGAGCGAGCTGAAGGAGTGATAAAGTCGCGCAGTCACCTATCATTCTAAAGACGTAGCCTACTCTATCAGATACGTAATATCATTAGGAGAGTGTGGCTTTACCACTCGAGCTCCTCAGACTAAATAGAAGTGGAAGTGCAACTCCCTACCGAAGCAAATGTTGCACTTCCACTTCTTCGGAAGAGCGGGAGTGAACTGGAGGAGTGGTAAAGTCGCGCAGTCACCGGGCGTTCTACTGACGTAGCCTAGTCTCCAAGAAACAAAATATCTTTTGGAGGGGGCGAGCGGGAGTAAGCTGGAGGAGTGGTGGTAAAGTCGCGCAGTCACCTCGCGTTCAAGAGTGGTAGCCTAGTCTCTAATAAACAAAATATGTTTAGGAGGGGGCGACTTTACTACTCGAGCGCTTCAGAAGAAGTGGAAGTGCATCTTTTTCGGTCGCTGCTTGCTTTTCATCTTTTATTCTGAACTCATGAATCTAGTGAGTTAGCCTGCGACGAATCGTGTTAGGTTTCGTATTATTTGAAAAGCAATTGATGCTTACAATATTGTATTTCATTTAAAATAAATAAATAAATAAA
Source organism: Druon quercuslanigerum (assembly GCA_010014905.2). Taxonomy (NCBI): domain Eukaryota; kingdom Metazoa; phylum Arthropoda; class Insecta; order Hymenoptera; family Cynipidae; genus Druon; species Druon quercuslanigerum. The sequence goes on along the minus strand of JAAAKG020213955.1, from coordinate 6,216 downwards.
AAAACAAATTTTAGACACTCGTGACAAGTTAAAACATTATTACTTTATGTTTCTACTTTATAATTCCCCTTTGCTTTTATCCCATTTGGTTTTTAATTATGTCGCCAATTATCGTTTGCGACTTTTTCATGTCAACGAGTGAGTTGTTCATTGAACTTTAATCGATCAGTGGGGTCAGTATATAGAAAGTGCATTAAGGACTTATAGAATTCTTCGGATATCTAAATATAGCATCTGCTTTGCCTACGGTTTTATTGATGAGAATAAATCCTTTTTATATTAATTAGAAAAAATCAGTATTTATAGAATTTTATTATAGCGAGAATGGAGACATACATTCCTTCATTGTATAGAAAAAAAAGAAATAAAAAATTAAATTCAATAAAAGTTGATGATCAGTGTTTGTCAGGTGCAACATGTTGAACCGGGCCTTTTTTCGATTACCTTGTGGTAAATTTTTCAATTTTTTTGGCAAATGCTTCAAATTAGTTCCATGATTTATGGATGGGGCCTGAGTAACGTCCGATTTTTTTGGCGTAATTTTGAATTATTCGCGAATTCATTAGCGCCTCGTATCTGATTTTGAATCGCGGATACCACGTATAAGGAGGATGGGAGGGTGGGAGGAGGGAGAGGGAGAAAGTGGTTGAGGATTTTCGAGGTAATTTGTATTCCACATTTCTCCAGCTGGTGGAAGAGAAGGGTGGCAAATACGAGTACTCCTTCCGCCGCGTCACCGCACAGCCACAGGCAGCATGCCTCCTCTTCCGCATACACGCGCGCAAGGCTCAGAACAACGTCTGATTATGCGAGCGCATGACTGAATGTAACGCGATTTAATATTAAAATATTATGACAAACGTCAACAGGAGGCGGCTTTTGCAAAGCGTTGATTGGCCCACTCCGTGAATACGAAACGAGCGACACTCGTTTCGTTATTTTCCATTTCAATGATTTCTTCTTTATTCTTTACCCAAACGCCTGTTACACATCTTTCTTTTTTTTCTTATTTTACTATTTTATTGTTCCTGCAATTTTTTTTAAGAAAATAAAAATATCTGACTGTATTTCGCTGTTTTAAAAAATAGAACATGATGGCAGATTTGCTCCATCAGTCCAGGTTTAGGAGATAATGAGCTTTTTTGGTCATTTCTTAAAAACAACCGAAAAGTTTTAAAAAGTTTACATTCTTTCCCATATTTTCGAGCCAAAAATCGGAGCTTTAAACCAAATAGTTGAATTTTTAACCAATTAGTTAAATACTTATCGAAGAAAATGAATTTTCAACTGAGAAGGTTAATCTTTGACCCAAAAAAATAATTTTTCAACAAAATACATTTTAAATGAAAAACAGTTGAATTCAATGAAACGAGAAGAATTTTCAACATATAGTTGAATTTTCAACCAGAGATGAAATCACAGAAAAAAATTTACCAGTTGGTGCTTTAACTAAAAAAGTTTTTTATTTAAGATTTTAGCAAAAAAAAAGAATTTTCAATAAATAGTTGGCTTTTTAAGCCAAAAAAATTTGTTAAGCAATAAGAAAAAAAATCCGAATAAATTTTTTAAGTTTTAAGTCCAAAAAGGCCATTTTTTTAAAGAAACAATTTTAAAAAAGGGGAAAGACTTTTGGCTTCTAGTCTAAAAAACATCAGTCTAAATATTGCTTAATTTGAATTCAAATTTTGTGTAAATTCAAAATTCAACTACTTTATTGAAAATTTACCTACTTTGTTAAAAATTCATTTTTTGGTTTAAGATTCATTATTTTAGTTTAAGTTTACTTCTGTAGTTAAAATGTAACTATTTTGTTTAAAATTCGTCTCCTTTAGTGCCAAATTAATCTTCTTCGTAGAAAATGTATATATTTTGTTGAAAATTAACTTTATTAGTTGAAAATTTATATTTAGCATTTAGAAAATTTTAATATATCTTGAAAAATTCGTCACTTTGAGTAAAAATTTTATTTTTTTAAATTAAAAATTCCACTGTTAGAATTATTATTTTTTGGTCAAAGATTCAACCATTTTTATACAAAAATTCGTTTTTTTTCATTTATTTAATCTTTTTTGTATTCAACTTTAATTCTTTTTTGACTAAAATATATTCTCTTACATTTATCGTTAAGAATTTTATTTTATTTTTTTGAAAAATAAACCGTAGTTTGTTAGCAATTCTTTTTTTGGTTGAAAATTCATTTTAGTTGAAACTTCATCTCTTTGGTTAAAAATTTACCTTTTTCCTTATAAATTCTTATTTTTGGTTAACAAATTCATATTTTAATTTAAAAATATTACAAAGTTAATATCCTTGTTAGAAGATTCATCTATTTTAAATTTTTTTTAAATTATCTCAAGAATCCTAAGAATATTATATTTATATAACCTCGAAAAGAAACAAACTTAAAAAAATAAATAGTTATGTATGCGAAAATGTTATTTTTAATATAAATAAATTTTTTTCCTAAGTTACAAAAAGAAAGAAAAAACGGGAAGAAATAGGGTTTTTAAAAAATGCTGATATTTAAAAAAATTATTATATATTTTTACATTTTTTTATTTTATATATTTTAATTTTTTATATTTTAATTTATCATCTTGTCAGTCTTGGTCAAAGTTGATTTTCTTCGGTTCCTCAAACTTCAGAACACAATCTTATTGATGGCGGTCCTGCGGACCTAACCTCCAAAATATTAGTGAATGTGTTCTCGTCCGAAAGGGGGCACTTAAGATTCTTCTTTTTTTCATTCCAATTCAAAATTGCAATTTTAAAATCTCGGGAACTGCACTAGCGATTTGTGAGGGTAAGGACCGCAAGACCGCCACCTCCCTGCTGGAAGTAAATGGATAGAGTCTCTCTCCGTTTGAATTACTTTCTATCTTTAAGATTGAAATTGAAAGAACCGAACTTTCTTCCAATCTACAATCAACTCTATTCTTTTGAATCCCAATCTCCCAATCCATGCCTATCCGCCACTTATCCACATCTATCCTTTTCTTTCCACTCCAAGTCCCTATTCTAGTGTTTCTTTTCAAATAAATCCTTCGCTTAGCAATGACTATCTTTTTCTGTCCGATAGACAATTGAAAACCTTGTCGTTCTTTTTCAAACTCTACCTTCTTATCTCATTGAATCTTTTTATATTTATTCTAAAATCTAATATAGACCTATCTTCTTGAACCACATTTGTTCTAACCACCTAAATCAGCGCCGGATTTACCAAGGGGTGCGGTGGGGCTAGTGCCCCAGGCCCCAGGGGGCCGAGGGGCCCCTGACCCCGGAAAAAATTAATAAAGTTCACGTACGTTACAGCAATTCCATAATTGTCCATAATTGTAAAATATAGGAAAAAATAAAAACGTTGTAATTTAAAAGTAATGTTGATTTATTTTCCCGCTTTCTCGAAAATTGGGATTTTCTCTGCCCTTAAGAGGGCCCCTTCGAGGTTTAGCCCCAATCCCCGAAAAATGTTAATCCGACACTGAACCAAATCCTCCGCTTATCCACGTCTATCCTGAACCAGGCGCGCGCTACTTGACGTACGTCCCTGACTTAGTACCGGCGGGTTCCACTAGGTGGCTGTCTGTGAAAGTCAGACACAAGTGAAATCATTTGTACCGTCTATATCTGGGGAGTCAGCAGATTTCTTTGCAGAGTTCGAATTTTGACTAGTAAGTCGTAAAGCTAGGAAATTTTTTGGTAGGTATATAAACCCTTGCTGATTTAATCCTATTCTGTGGAAGTTAGAAATTCGAAATATATTATTATTTTCGAAACGGATAAGAATACTACAATTTTGAGTGGATTCAAATGGATATAAACTAAAAGAGGGTAGTCTGCGATATATGAAGATAGACTTTTGTGAACAGCAATGGTAGAAAAAAATAGGCCCATGGGACCACAAGGGGTAGAGTCACTGATAGAGAAAAATAGGCAAAGTGAGAATTTATCTTTTTGAATCTTGTTACTTCCAGCAGGGCTATTATTTAACTTTTTTTATTTTAAATGATCTTCTAGCTCAATTGGTGATGCTACTTGTTAAGTAATTTTCTATTCAATAAATTTTTGCTTTTTTGCTATAATGTATTTAATATTGAAATGAATGGGAAAGAACTGTTTGCAGAGCAGTTGCGAATAAAACGAGGATATTTCGAAAATGTAGTATTCATGCCCATGTCCGAGCTGTACGAATAGGTATTAAAAAGCACTGTATAATAAAACGATCATTCTTTTATTTCATCCATATTCGATGTGACAGGTACAATACGGCACACCGATATTCGCTAAACGTATCAGAATTAATGCAAAGAAAAAATGTACTGAGTAAACAATTTACAGTGATAGTCGACAATCGACATTGGTCAATCCGAATGTGAAATCCGGGTTTCGTACACGGGACACGGAGCCCTGAATAATCTACTATAGTCGAGTTCAATGGAAATAAAAGCACATATTACATTGTTCGAGTACTCAATAGAAATCCCTTTGTATGGACAAGTGTACACCTACAAATTCAATTCTCTTCAAACTGATCATCAGCTGATAAAGCTAATCATTATCATAGATTTTTAAGGATGTACACCACGTACAATCAATCTCAAAAGTTACCTATCTTTAAAATTATTTATAAAATGGACAAAAAAATATCTATTCTTTAGTTCTGTAAATCTTATTTTATAGTTTGAAGGATTCTCTAAATTTTTATTTGGGTTGATTTTATTAAAAAAATGAGAATTCATACATTTATTATTGTTATAAACAATTATAGTTTAAGTTTTAATTAATACCACCCAAATATAATTGTAGAGAATCCTTCAAAGAAGAAATTGACACCTTGATCATTGGGAATAAATAAGAATTGCAACCTTTCCCTAAAGAGAAAGTAAAAACTAAAACTCTAAATAACTACTTAAAAATAAACAATTTTAACCGGAAATATTCTTTCTCTAGTATGCCTAGAAGCCTCCATCACGATTTACAAAAATTAATAATAAATATTTTTTCGTCGATTTTAGAAATCATATTAAAGATAGGCAACTTTTGAAAATGATTGTACGTAGTGTACATCCTTAAGTTTGTCTATCAGTGCACAGTGGGTAAAAATGACTTTTTTGGTTCAAAGTAACGTACAGCCCACAAATATTTACTTATTTGGACCAAAAAAATTAAGAAAAAAGATGATAAGATTTCTAAGAGATTTGTCAAGCCTGATTTTTGAATTAGGTTTTCAATTCTTTTATAAATAAACAAATCTGACGAAAAAAGCCTGCTTTTCTATTTGACGTTCCCGGTGCTCGTCAATAGCAGGAAAATTGTTAAAATTGCCTAAGTTGCATACAGTAGCATTTATTAAAGATGTTTTAATTCTATACAATTAACAAATTTTTTGTAAAGAAATTATTTGTTGAAAAAATGTTTTCTACGATTTTCCGTAATTACACGTTTTTCAAGTTATATTGCAAAAATTTGAATGAACACAATATTATATTTAAAAAATTTTCTTTTAGGTTTATAATTGTTTATGTTATAAACAAATTTAATAAACAAATGCAGCAATCAAGCATTTTTCGACGGAAAAATTTGTTTGTTTTTTTGTGTTAATTTTTGTTAATCAGAAACTTTATGATAATTTGAGCAAAATTCATAATTTTTGTATTATTCTTATGATTTTTTTAAACAAATTTATTTAAAAAATGCAGTAATGGGGCATTTGTCGGCAAAAAATGTGGTTTTTTCAATGCCAGTCTTTTCGTTTTGGAACTTCATCACAATGTCAACAGCATTCATAATAAGTTGATAAATTTTATGATTTGTTTAAACAAATTTAATGAACAAATACATTAATCAGGCATTTGTCTACAGAAGGATTCGTTTTTCATTCATTATCATGAAGTTCCTAATTAAAAAAGTTTACATCCAAAAAAACGAATTTTTCTCTTGAAAAGTGCCTGATTAATGCATTTGTTTATTAAATTTGTTTAAAAAATCATAAAATTTATCAAAAAATCATGAATTTTACTGCAGTTATCAAGAACTTCCAAATTAAAAAAGTTGACATTTAGAAAAACTATTTTTTTCTGTAGACACGTGCCTGCTTAATAAATTTGTTAATTAAATTTGTTTAAAGAAATCATAAAATTTATTAACAAATAATGAAATTGGCTAAAATTATCATAAAGTTGCTAACTGAAAAAAAAATTGACATAAAAAAACGAA
>JAAAKG020213944.1:0-22293 GCA_010014905.2 Druon quercuslanigerum | reverse complement strand
ATTATCCGAAATTTTTTTATTTTACGGTTTTAAACCCGTCATTAATTGTCTTATTAGGTATAAATATATATATATACATACGTGCCGATCGAATCGAAAAATTCGATTCGATCGGTGCTCCGATCGAATTTTTTTTCACACCTCTAGTTATGACCCTTCAAAGTAGACAATTTTTGCCTGTTTTTAGGGGCAGAAAATTTGAGTTTAGTTTTTTGGAAATAAATCGTGTTAGATTTAGTTGGCGCTGATTACGCGAGAGGATGAAATAGAGTATACAAAATGTGCATACATCTAAAAAATAAAAAGTCTTTTAGCCCTATTAGTTTGGGAATTGCAAGGTTAAAAAGATTCCATTTTTTGGACATTGTTAAACAAAAACGGAAAATTTTTCTTTTTTGAAAATACCTCGTTTCCTGTAAGTTCCACGACAAAATTCCTATAAAATGAATTAAAGTAGAGTTAATTTAGCGTAAGTTCAAAAAAAGAGTCCTAGTCTTGACAGGTTGCGATATATGAACTTGGAAAGTGCACTTTTCCTGCATAGAGGCAGTTGAGCGTACCAAAAAGTAGAACTACGGCCATATTTCGATATTTTTGTCCCAAGTAAGTCTGTACAAGTTATTGTTGATGCATAATACGTCTTTTTTCATTGATAATCAAATAATTGTTTATAACAATATCTTGTCTGAACCACTTTTGAGTACTTTTTTAGTACTTTTTTAAAGGAAAAAAGTAATTGTAATTTATTGTAAATGTAATGTTTATTTTTTTATCAATAAAAAAATCATTTTTAATAATAATTGTCCATAACATCAATATCAATGAAAAGAATATATTACACATTTCCAATCAATTATAATCCCTTTTTTGCAACAAAAGTACTCAAAAAGTACTCAAAAGTGGTTAAGACAATATTTTGTGATATACAATTATTAAAAAAATTATTTGTTTATTGTTAAAAAAATTACATTATCTATCAATTAAAATTTCTTTTTTGCCACAAAAGTACTAAAGAACTTACTCAAAAATGGTTAAGACAAGATATTGTTATAAAGAATTATTTGTTTATCAATAACAAAAGACATATCATGCATTAGCAATAAATTGTACAGACTAAACTGGGACAAAAATGTCAAAATATGGCCATAGTTCTACTTTACGGTACGCTCAGGTGCCTCTATGCAGGAAGAGTGCACTTTCCAAGCCCATCTCTCGTGACCTATCAGAAAAAATGGTGATCTTTCTAGACATTCGCGTTTTAATTCGTTTTTAATTTATATAATATTCCTGTTGTAATTTGGGATTTTTCGAAAGTTCAAATATGTGGTCGTCTTGAAAACCGATTTACGAAGAGAAATTTCCTGTATAATTTTTTGATTTAATCAGTTGTTAACATAAAAAATTAACAATTGCGTAAAGAAATGGGGAAAAATTTATTTGTTATTATTTTGGTTAAAATATTGATCACAAAGGAGAAAGCCAGAAGATTTTATTAAAAATTACTAAAGGTACATCACGTTAAACTATGTATAATCAGAGTATCTTTTATCTTTTTAAATTTAATAATGAAATTGATTTCTACAAGGAAAACCGCATTTCTATTCTGGCTCTACATTTTTTTTAGCAATCCAACTTCTGTTCGAAGATTTTCCCTGTGTAATCAATATTTAAACCAAACTAATCACAAATTCATTTTCCCTCAATTTTAATGTAATTGTTAATTTTTTATGTTAACAACTGATTGAATCAAAAAATGACAGAGGAAATTTCTCTTCATAAATCGTGTTTCTAGCCGACTACATATGTGAACTTTAAAAAAAAACCCAAATTACAGCTGACCTATTGCCCTAATTAAAAATAAATGAAAACGCAAATATCTCAAAACCTCACTATTTTCGGGGAAGGGGGGCACCCTACTTTTCCGTAATAAGAACAACATTCGGAATGCTTAGGTCAGCAGTTTCGTACTTAGAGAAACATACTCGCGCCTGTGATTAGCGGCGGAGTAACAGCTCATACGAAGCAGCAATCTTAGCAGGTGGGAGCACGGATGGCAGGGGGCGACATGGAGGTGCCGCACGGTCAAGTAAAGTAGTTCCTCTCTACCCATTAAAACTATGGGCCCTGCGTCTTCTATTTCACACTGTCTAATTGTCGCAGAGGCAAGTACATCACCCGAAAGTTTAACTGTTGGAGTAGCACAGTTCGGGTCGCGGTTTTACTTTTTTCGTGTTTTCTTTGCCCGTCTCCCGATTATGTCGAAAAACAAAAACAGATTAACGTAAAGAAAAGAAGGGCTTTACGTTTAAGTTAAACTCATATATTCAAATCGTTTTCCTCGTGCCCTATTATTTGGAATGGGTACAAGCCTATTTTTGTATTTTTAATTGATATATTCGCTTAAATAAAGGTGTTATAAGGGTAAATCATTTTCTTTATAATCTTCATCCTTTCTCATTGAAAAAAGAACGACGAAGGAGCAGAAAAACAACCGACCTCCCTGAAACGAAATACGGAAGAGGACATGCCCATTACCTAATTAATACGAAGAGAGTAAATTTCGCTATTTGGTGAGAGAGGGGGGAGTTATAGTGGACAAACCTTACTGTTGTTTTATTATATAACGACGAAGGAGCAGAAAAACAACCGACCTCCCTGAAACGAAATACGGAAGAGGACATGCCCATTACCTAATTAATACGAAGAGAGTAAATTTCGCTACTTGGTGAGAGAGGGGGGAGTTATAGTGGACAAACCTTACTGTTTTTTTATTGCGCATCCGGTTGTTTTTCGTTTGAAAGAAAAAGGATTGAGAATTTATTAAATATAAATTTCTTTAGCTTGGTTATTCCTCATGCCTTTTTATTGGTAGGCAGAGTCAAATCTCATTATTTACCTTTTTTCTAAGAGAATTGATGTTCTTTGTCCATAATTGTGAACACTTTTGCCATGGAATAGGCAGAGTGATGTTAATTTTTCGCAGAATAGTGCGGAAAGTGCATTTGCTTTAGAGATAAGAGTTGCAAATTTTCATATTTTTTGTTTATTTAAAACTTGTTATCGATATCAAAGGTTCAAGAACAGTGATTTAAGTGTTTCTTTTTATTCGCCAAACATAAGGGAGTATAACCGGGCGCTAAACACACGGTCGTTAGCACGTGATTTAGTCCTTCTTACTTGACTTCACATGCCGGCCTCAGTTAAGCGTAAGCGCAAGTGCCGCGCAGGGCGACAGGTTCGCGAGAGAATCGAACGCGCGAATGACCGCAGGTTAGAATCGCTGGTTACGATCACTCCAACGGACACAAATGCAAAATTTTCAGAAAGTAAGCACTAAATAACGCTTGGCCTCTATTAGGCGGAGAAATTGGAGGACTAAACTCTTCAATCGAGTTTTACGATTGGTGGTCAGCGCCCATGAATGCACACGTTACAAGAGGTTCCAACACATCACAGAACTCATCGATCTATTAAAAGAACGATACGTGCCGGGTAAGCCTTTTAAATGGTGTATCGTCGAAATATATCGGTTCCGTGTGTATAAAAATGAAAGTGTAAACGACCTATAGGACCGTCTACATTCATATATTAGTGGAGCGCGAGCTTCATTACAGGAAAAATATAGCCATGCAATTGCAACTTCCTTCATGGTACCGGTCACGGCCGCGGCCCGCTGAGCTTTCATACGAAGTTTGTTGTGCGACCTATCCAGAGCCGTAAATGCGCGATATCCAAAGACCACAGAGCACGACTTTAAACAAGCAAAACGTGCACAAGAGCGCATGTGGCCCCTAGAGACTTAGGGTCATACCTCTTATCGTGCCACGTATCATTCCAGAACGTACAGCCGCCAGGATACGGAACAGCCATTCTACGAGGAACCTTGAACCAACCGACACCCCGCGGAGGACGTACGACTGTACGACCCTCGTACATCCAGGGCTGAATCCTAAAATCACACGAAAAGGCAGTACAACACGGTTCGAATTTGCTCACCGAGAACAGCATATCGGAACAGTGGAACATCACGGATTTCCAGTTTCTCATTAACGCGTGCACGCACTGGCTGCCGAGATGGAAAATAATGGCTCGGTAACAGTAAGAAATCAACCAGTTATAACCAGACCCGGCTTCGAGAGGTTAAGGCACCTCTTGCAGTCCTTGGACGTACAATGGCGATATGCGCCCGCACACGAGGGTTTCTTAGGTAACGAAGAAGCGGATAGACACTCGTCCTTCTGTTTGTACAGCGGGGTTGTAGGTACAGTGGGGAGGGAAGAAAATTAACCCACCATCCTTAGAACAACTCTAAAGTATTCTTCCATAGGTTACCTTCTATGAGGGACGGACAGTGGTATTGGCTTTAGGCGGGCTGTGCCTAGTTACGAGTTCTATCCATCTACTTGAGTATGCGGAAGACTATGTCAACAGCGAGTTCGCTAAAAGTATGGGAGTTTGTATGAACTGATGATTGCACTACAACAAGTCAGCAGAGTTTGGAGAACAATCGTCTGCCTGGAGACAGAGGGGCTGCTGAACTCACTTCACAACTATGAAGAACGCTTAGAGCGGATCGATGCTCACTACAGGCTCGCTCTAGGTGCTGGCTGCGAGAAGTCATTTCTGCACAACAGATTAAGAAGAATAATAGCCACCACCGAAATCCTACGCAACAAATTGGTTGGCGGTATACAAGAGTTCGAGGAATATAGCCAGGCCCATGCGCCATTCAAACTGCCAACCAATATGCATCGATGAAAAACGACAGTCCCGTGGTTCGTTTGATCGGAAAGTTAGCTGGGCCTACGTTAGGAGCCCTGACGTACGAAGACAACGAGTGCTACTAAAAAGTTATGTCGAAACTTGATGAGGCGCAGAAACGTATATCACATCTAGTGGGTCAAGAGACACATGTGGTCCGGTCGGAGCTACAGAAATGGCACAACCTAGTGGAAGCACAAGAGGAAGAAATCTTAAGCATAAAGAAGAAACTAATCAATTCTGCGGCAGGAATAGACAGACTGAGCGATGGAATTGCCCAGTTAATTTACCCCACTACTTTAGAACACCTAGCATCCAAATTAGAAGGGATATTAAACAGCCACCAGCAGGCATTGCGACAACTGAATGACGTAATATATGCCGCTAGAGAAGGAGGAATGCATCCCGCACTGGTAACCAACAAACAACTGATGGCCATAGCTAGGGAAGTGCAAGATCAGCTCACGGATGCAGAGTTCCCAAATAGCACTCCCCCTAGTAAACTTTCCGGATCTGATCAAGATCTCTGCTGTTTTTATTCGCATGACAACTAAGAAATTGTGGGTAGCACTGGCTTTCCCACTTCTAGAACGATCACCTACGACCAACGACCATACTGGGTTCCAATAAGCACACTCGGGGGCTGGCTGTATTCACTGATAATCCACGAAACCGCCCGTCTCACTTGCATCAGAAAAACTACCCAAGAGCACCGAATAAGGAAAGTGGATCTGATTCGAATAGCTCCAGGGTGCTCATTGCGAACCGAGTACACAGCATTACCAGCAATCACAATAAAGAAAAATCCACAAGAATATGTATATAAATCACCTATGGCGATAGATCTGAGCGAAGTCTCTCCAATCATTGCCCGAAGTCCGGAGAACGCCAAAGCTTTGCCCATCACAACAGAAAGTAGGTCCAAACCAAGGCAAGGAACGGATGCTGATGAAACGCGTGCAGATCCCAAAAAGAAACTGTTAGAGCAAAGTCGGCATCATACGGAGGTGCATCAATACTATCGGTATACACATGCCACACTGGGCGGCGTTAGCATGTTGGGCCTATTTGCGTTGTTGTATCTAGCTTGAGACCCAATATCGTCGTTATGCCGTGCCTGTCGCAGAGAAAAACTGAATCTGCGGAGACAAAGAAGACGGAGCAGAACGTAGCAATCTACAGCATCCCTAGCCGTTCGCATTACATGTCTAAAGGCACGAAGATCAAGGATAAGAAAGCCAAGGAACAATCGTCAGAGTCAACATCTCGGCTTAACCAGCTATCCAGGAAGGCGGAGGAACCCATAAGGTTGGGGCAGGAACCTAAACTCGCACGGTTTACGATGGCCAAGGTCCAGTCGCAGGACCAAGAGGTGGCTTGAAATTGAAGTGGAGTGTGATAATAAGTGAAAAAAGAGGCTTGGACAGTGAAATGAAAAAGGGGGAATAAAAAAACGAGTGCTGTAACAAAAACTATGTCGGGAAAATATGTATAAAATGAGAAAAAGGACAGCATTTTAAACATATACCTGGGTTACGCAATTATCTCTACAGCCGTCAAGGGACGACGGTCATAAAAAGGGAGGATAGGTTGCTACAACCATAATTCTTTTGTTTACTTATTTAGCATTGTGTGCTCATGAGAACGAAATGAAAAACAGAGAGAGAAACACCAAGCGATAGAAATAAAGAGTACAAGCTCAACATTCTCTACCGTCTGGCAGTGATAAGGTAGAAGATGGGCGGCGGGCTTGGGAATTGACGGAATGCTTACATCAGCAGTTTCGTACTTAGAGGTGCATACTCGCGCCTGTGATTAGCTGCGGAGTAACACCTCATACGAATCTGCAATCTTAGCAGTTGGCTCAGATGGCATGGGACAGCATGGAGGTGCCGCACGGTCAAGTAAAGTAGTTCCTCCCTACCCATTAAAATTATGGGCCTGCGCCTTCTATTGCACATTGTCTAATTGTCGCAGAGGCAAGTACATAGCCCGGAAGATTAACTGTTGGAGTAGCACAGTTCGGTTCGTGGTTTTACTTTTCTCGTGTTTTATTTGCCCGTGTCCAGGTTATGCTGAAAAACAAAAACAGATTAACGCAAAGAAAAGAGAGGCTTTACGTTTAAGTGAAACTCATATAATGAAATCGTTTTCCTCGTTCACTCTCTTTTTCTCCAAGGTATGGCGTTAGTCATCTGTATGGATCCACTGGTTGTCCCTCATGCCCTATTACTTGGCAGGGTTGCAAGCCTTTTTTTGTATTTTTAATTGATATATTCTCTTACATATAGGTGTTACAAGAGTAACTCGTTTTCTTTGGAATCTTCATTCTTTCTCATTGAAATAAGAACGCTGAAAAAGCAGTAAAACAACCGACCTCCCTGATAGTAAATACGGAAGAGAACATGCCCATTACCTCATTAATATGAAGAGCGTAAATTTGGCTACTTGGTGCGAGAGGAGGGAGTAATAGTGGATAACTCTCAATTATATATTTTTCCATTCGTAATAAATAGTAAGGAGATCAAATAGTGTGTCAGAAATTTGGTCCTCATTTTTCCGGACAAAGTTCGGGTGAGGACGTACGCTGAATTTTAAAGTTTCGCCTCGTTTAGAGTGGAATATCTTCTACTGAATATCTGAAATTATATTTCTTAACTTACTGTATTATCCGTAACGTTTTCTTTTTTTCACTTTATGCAAATAAAGTCCAGATCAAATTCACAAAAACACAATGTCCCATCTCACAACAAAACATTTGCAGTTGTCAGCTCTCAGCTCTCGCGAAAATTTCTCTCAAAACGAACTGTGTCCGAAAATTCGAGTCATGTTTCATTCGCGCGCGCATTTTCGTTTGGTCACCTTACTATTACTCAATGGACGCGTTCGAAATTGAATAAAATGTTTAAGAATTACAAATTTTCAATCAGAAAATATTAAGTTGTTTGGAATCTTTAAAATAAGTACAACTGAAAGAAGTCACTGCAAAAGAATGCAATTGCCAATAAAACAAATTAGCCGGAGAGCAAAAAACGATCTCAAAATTCGAATACGTGGTTTCGGACAGTTGCTTAGGATATTATATTAGAAAATTATTAATTGAGGAACGTTTAATTATGAGAAAAGCGAAATTGACTGTTTACACTCTATTTAACATAAATTATATCGGCGAAACAGCAGAAACATGTTATGAGACAAATGGAAGACTCCAAAGTGACGTATGAATTTTAGAAAATCATTAGTATCAAATATAATTCGATTATTCAATTTAATTTTGTCAAAATTATTAAATATATTATTTTTTCATAAAACTAATGTAAAATTAATAAGCTATTATTAAAAAAAATTATTTTTTATTAGTTTTAACTATTTTTATCGAAAAAAACGTTTAAAAATGCGGGGCACGGAAAACTAATGGTGCGAATGAATTCTGCTAAAAAAATATAGGGACCGTTTAAAAATACTAAACGCCATCAGGAGACAAAGTTCATCTAGAGCGTTGCGCCCATATTAAACTTACACCCACGTACTATAGATAAAGTATACAGTAGGAACAAATACATAGAAGTCATAATTACTAGAGCACCTTCATTTTTCTGTATCTCGCATATTTCAACAAATTGTTCAAATAAAAATTGTTTAATTAGGCTAAAAATCAATTTTTATCACCAGAATGTGCGCTAAAAATTAAAATCATTTTCAAGGTAATAGAAATTGTGATATTAAAAATATCACAATGAAATTAATTATTCAAAATACGAGTTATAGTTCATTAAAAGAGTGATTGGTAATACGTTGTTAAATATATAAATTAAAATGAAGGCGCTGAAGAAAAAGCTGGTCGAAAAAAAGGTCAATGAGCAGCACAGTTAAGAAATATTGCGACATTCTTTGAGGTTATGTAAGATTATGTTAAGTTAATGTTTATTGAAGTTCCATGTGGATGAATATTGTGTATATTTTTCAAAAGTGTTACACGTATTTTTTTTTACTTTGACAAAAATATTGACAATTTTTCTGTTAAATTTACTATTTTACAGAAAACCCCCGGTAACAACGATTTAATTAGGGTACATAGTTTGGCATTAAGAAAACAAAACATTTGAATGCCTTTAAATGCGTACCGATTTCATTTTTGTCTAAAAAATAATTAAATCGCATTAAGCGGCATTGATTCTGTTCAATATTTTGTCGAAAGGATTAAATGGCATTTAGACGGTTTGATACTTGGTTCGTGAAAGGCATTGCATGGCATACAATTTGGCGGTCCGCGAGTATCACTGAATGGCATTAAAAGGCATAAACTCATAGGCATTGCAAGCAAATTACTGTAATGCCTTGAAGTTTATGCGCATTCAACATAATTGAAATGAAACGAATTTTATACAGTAAAGGGCTTTTTATGGCATTCCGAACAAAAATCTAGTTTGTACGCATTTAAAAGCATTGCAATGTTAATTTTTTTAATGCCAGTCTATGCGTTCCAGTCAACTCCTTCTTACCAGAAATGAACTAAAATGGAGAAAAATTATCATCTAACTTAGAAGTAATAACTAATAAAAATATTTAACTTTATGTGTAAAACGATAATTGTTAGAGAAACTGTAACACACATTTTTCAATTAAACGAATTAGAATTAGAAATGGAGAAAAATGATAATCTACTCATTTCGAATTTTATAACGTTTATAAGCAAGACTCATAAAAAATTATACTTTTCATTGCATACATTTTTTTCTGTAGGTACAACTCTTGATAATTTAACAGCAGAGTCATTAAGAAACTATCGAGTTTGTCAATTGCATTTTTGGACGAGCAGCTACACAATAACACCTGTTCGTCGGATATTGAGAAACGATTCTGTTCCATGGATTCCACGATAAATATGGAGATGGAGGAAACATCAGTTTATGTAAGCACGATAGAATCAGCGAAGACATCCGATAAAGGAAAAACTTCTAGAACTGGTCTAAATGAGGACAATGATGACGGTTCACTTTCGAAAAAAGATATTGCTCAAGAAGAAGTACATACAATTTCGTGTTATATAGCGCCTCCTAAGCTTCTGTGAATTAAAATAAAGCGCCCCAATGCCCCATAGACAGTTTACGAACTAAATAAATGACGACACTTCTACTTGAGTGGTCAAGGAGGGCGGCCTTTTTCCAGTTTGAGAATATCGGTAGAGAAGATCGGAGTGGGTAATTTAGCGTATATTGTAACGCAGCGAAATACCTATATTACCGACCTAACTTTATCAGTTCATTGCATTTTTTTCAACCTGAGAATTTTAAAAAAAATATCCAGCTGAAACTTTGGAAAATGTATTAGAGTACAATAAAGTACGTCCAAGTAGTTCATCTGGGTAGGACTATCAATTCCATCGGAATCAGCTGGTAACGCTGAACGAAAATCCGAACCCTGGCGGCCACTAGACGAGGCTCTAATAGCTGGCTCGACCAACGTTGTGAGTTCTTTGGTGTGTGCCAGATGAGATTTACTTGAAATATTTTTCTTACATATTTTATCATTAAATTTTTTACTCTAACGTAGCTTTCTGTCAGCTCTTGTATTTCTCGAAGTTTGAGACCGAGATTTTTTGTATAAAGCTTGAGTTTGACACTTCGCGTAAATGTCAAATATAAGATAACAGAATCAAAAATTATGGAACTGAATCACGACGAATAAGAAAGCTAAAAAGGACCATCGTTAGTTTCAAGCTCATCAAAGTAATGATTTGGTTCTAAATCATGTAATTAAGTTGGCGTCCCAATTACTGAGAAGTTTACCTTATTGTGTTTTTAAAAATTCGTTATACTTTTCATGTTAATTTTGTTTATATTCGAATACATTGTTCAAGATTGTTGTTCTGACAATATTAATTTTGTTTACAATTTTCTAAGCTACTGGTTTTATTGGTGAAGTTTTTAGTTTTTTTGAAATTATTTTGTCTGGGGTAATATTTAATTATTACTTTGATGAATGCGAAGCCCTCAAATGGTCTCTTTTGGTCTTGTTTGTTTTCATGTGAAATGTCAAATTATAAACTTTGTCAAAAATCTTACCAGATTTTGTTCACTTTGCGAGGTTCTGGAAAAAATCACTAGATACGCGACAACCTGAAATATATGTTTTCTTGTCTCATCCCGCCCGAATTCATCTCTACAGTAGCGCTATATACTAATTTTATCTGAAAGTTTCCTGGAAAAAGTAGCGAAGAAAAGGAATTATTTTTGGGAAGGGAAAAAAATAGGAGGAAATCTGATAAGTATTCAGAAAATTTATATATGTTATCTCCTAAATGTAAAAACTTCTATATTTCCATTTTCTTCGTTTTTAAATATAAAGCTTTCATTAGGAATGTTTCAGAATTCGGTTAGTTAATATTTGCAAGAAGCGTGATTTCTTTAAATTAAAAAAATATCTGATAATATTGACAAATAATGCTTATGTACACGGTGACCCATTTTAATATATAATCCCAAACACCTTCTAAAATACTTTATCTGCGAAGAAATTACCTTACCTACTGAACTGTTGATATGATACTAATTTTTGGGGGAATGCCACGTTAATTATGCCGCTGCGTCAAGACTTTACGCTTAACGGTTTCCCGACAGAAGACATCCTACTAATTTAACAATAAGTACTTTGACTGAAAGAGCTCGCAATGGGATTCTTGTTCGAGAACGCCGACATCGTGAGTAAATCAAAAATCATGCACGAGCTGTAACTGTTCTAGCAGCTGTTCATGTTTATCCACAAATCAGTGGCATTATCAAGGTTGTCACTTTTGTAGCTACATAGTCACAGTCTTTACATCTGATCTGAAATAATTGTTACTGTCTGGGTGTATTTGGGGGAGTGTTGTGATAACAATACACAGTCTGAAGTTTACAAAAAAATTCATCCGGGCACAGAGTTCAATCTAAGAAAAATCGTCTTGACCTTCAAGTGACCTTGAAAATAGAGCTGAAGGTCATGATGGTCATGACTTAAGATTTCATCGATTTTTTAAAGCATCTTGAATGTTTCTTTACCCCGCAAACCAAGACGATTCAGAAAAAGGGCATCTGGTCGTTTCTCAGACATTTGACCTTAATTTTTTACCTTTCCAAGGCCACAAAAACCGTTGGGTCACCGTCTATATTATTATGACGCCAAGGAATGTTAAAATTAAAAGGTTTTAGGTGACGTTCCTATTTACGAAATGTTCTTTTTTTAAATACAGTTGGAAAGTTTGATCGAGTACGCAGAAAAAAATTTCTTGAGGTGAACGAGCGAATCTAGAATATATTTCATTTAAAAAAGGGTTTACACCGATAAGCTGAAACGTTAAGTCGGCTTAAGTAAAATGTTTATTTACTTTATATCAACTCTTCTCGTAAATCACTAATTTCGACCCAGTTGTTGATTTCGAGAATTTGTTATTTTCGTCAAATTGTGTACATTTTTATTATGTTTAAATAAGCTAATCTTTTAGTTTATATAGAAATATATAAACTTACATTAGCCATTTTTGTATGGTATACAGAAAATTAATATCCCTCATATCAGGATAATGCATTCGGAGGTCAAGTTTGTTATTTACCTCACATTTCTTGATATTTCAATTTAATTACCTCCTACATTCGAAACACCTGTAAATTATTATTACCTCGACACAAAATCTACTTGATATTATCTTTGGCAAGCATTTTATGTAGTAAAACTCTTTTAAATATCTACAGTAAATTTGAACTGTCACTGCGCCCGATTAGAATTTCGACATTTTATTTCAATGCTCCCGTGATGTTTTGGTAAAGCTCTGATAATTCCTTCAGACACTATTCTTAATTTCTCTATTCTAGCTACACTTGAATTTGTATCGACTATAATTGTGTTATTCCTGATAACTGGTAAATGGTAAATGGTCAAAGATATCAACTTTCGCAGATCTAGGGATCTTTGTAAATTCCTTCGTTCGTGTTCAGCTAAATTTTAAGCTGCTATGAGGAATAATTTAGGTTACGAAGTGAATAAGGTATCTGTCATTTTTCATTGTTAGCGATTAACAGAATGAATATTCCTTGAGTGGAAGGTAAGAGATTGGAACAAGTACAACTCACCATCTTCTGGGTCGTCCTCACCCTCCTCTTCTTCCGTGTCGGTGCTTTTGCTCTTCCCAAGATTTTTAAGCTTTTTTCTTTTCGCGGCGTTTCGCCTCCTCGCTAAAAGTTTAAAATCATATAGTAATAGTAAGGAGAACCAAAGCCTAATAAATGCTAAAGTGAGGTACATTTTTGAGAGCCATAGCGCAAACGAGAGAGCGAAACGTCAGACGCGCGATCTCGCTCTCTCTTGTGCTACTTCTGCTCCCAACCATTTATTGCTGAAAAAGTTGTTAGCAAGTGTCCGTAACACAGATTGGTCTCCTTACTATTACTTCATGTTTACAAGACATGAAATAGAACGTGAACAAATCTTAGTTATAAGACGCCCTCAATACAATACTTACCTTCTATTATATGCATTTTTTCCTCTTCTGTTGTTCTCTCTTCCGCAAGAATAACCTCCTCTGAAAAATGTTGAACGTTTCATTAATTTTTAAACACTTAAATATCTCTGAGTGAATTATAGTTCAAGAAACTACGTATCTATCTTATCATCTCTCAAACAAGTAAAAAAATACTCTACACTCCGATGTATCGTGTTAGATGTAGGAAACTCGTAATATCAATTGATTAAGAGGATAAGCTGGTAGCAATATCATTCAATCATGGTTTATTTCCGACGTTTCGAAACTTGCGTTGGTTCACTTCTGTACTAAATCTTGAATTGTCTTTAACTCAAACTAACCCTTATTTTTATAAAATCAAGTTTCGAAACATCAAATTGATTGCTATTGTTTGAGAGAGATATACTATGAACCAAATAAGATAATGTTACGCTAAG
This sequence comes from Druon quercuslanigerum, assembly GCA_010014905.2. Lineage (NCBI taxonomy): Eukaryota > Metazoa > Arthropoda > Insecta > Hymenoptera > Cynipidae > Druon > Druon quercuslanigerum. The sequence goes on along the minus strand of JAAAKG020213944.1, from coordinate 8,598 downwards.
GCAGAAATTAGGGAAAATTAAATAAAGCAGAACTTTCGAGCGGCTCTCTAACCTGCTTTACATATCCACTCGACGTATCCATTCAGTTCACGTTCTAGCTGCTGCTGCCTTCGTAACTTTAGAAATGTTTGACGATTCTCCACCTTCTCTCTCTCCTTAGCAAACTCTCTACAAGCGTTACAAAAACAGGGTGATAGCGTAATTAAAGGCGACAACGCGCTCGATACCAGATTAACGCCATTGAAAAAGCTTTTATAAACCCTCAAGTACACTTTAGCTTAATGCTGGCTGTTGTCCTACATTCGCAATTTCTATTAGCATTCTAGCTTTACATCTCTACTCGTCCGGGAAAGGTCTGGCTTTAAAATCAAAGCCGGGCATTTTTGTTTGATCAAACATGAACATTATTGATCATGAAGTCATGACTCCCGGTTTGTATACATAAGAAGATAGGGTAAGTCGCTAAGTAGTCGGAAATTCTTTTTACCTAAACTTACCTATTATGTTGTATGAACAATAATTCTTTTAATATGTAGATGAATGTAAGATTATAATGAGATTGTTAAAATTTAACATTCATACATAAATGGGATGAATAAATTATTGACTACACATCATATCCTGCTTAAAATGACGGATAAGATCCGATAGAGTCAGATACAAAACCGTATAAAGGTGTAGGTGGACCACTTCGGATTTCAGTCAAATCCTATCTGTATTCCTTTCGGTTCGTAAAATTTTAAGCGGAAAACTAGCGACTCTATCCGGATTTTCATCCGGATTACATGTAGAAAATAGCATTTTATCTGGCCCTATCCGGGACTTTGTCAAAATTTAAGTTAGAAAACTCTTTTCACCTAAGACCAAGAACCGTTTTCCATCTGGATCTATCTAGCTTTGAAGCGAACATCAGAAATAGAAAATTGAACTTACATTAAAAGGCTGCCCTAGTAAAACTGCCCCTTGAGGTGAGTAAATCTGTATTGTACTTCATTTTCTTTATTATTTATTACTTTTGGATCATTTTTGAACGTTTTGCATACTTAAAGAGCAAAAGTATTTCGCATTAAAAATTGAGTAAGGAATTATTATTAAATAATTTGATAAATTGAAAACTGCGCGTTTTATGGAGGTTTTTGTATTATAGAAAATAGCTGGCCCTATCCGGAAATTTTTCGGAATTTAAGTTAAAATACTCTTTTCTTCTAAGTCCAAAAACCGTTTTCTATCTGGATCTATCCGGCTTTTAAGCGAACATTAAAAACAGAAAATTGAATTATATGACCGAATGAATCTTAAGCGGCCCTATACGGGACTTTGTAGGAATTTAAGTTCGTAGACTTATCATCTAAGTCCAAGAACCGGTTTCTATCTGGATCTATTCGGCTTTCAAGCGAATATTGAAAATAGAAAGGTGAATTAATTGGCCGACGGAATCTGATGCGACTCTATCCAGGACTTTGTCGTAATTTGAGTTAGAAGACTCTTTTCATCGGAGTCCAAGAACTGTTTTCTATCTGGATCTATCCGGCTTCGAAGCAAACATCGAGAATAAAAAATTAAATTATTCGCCCGACGAAATCTTATGCGGCCGTATTTGGAACTTTGTGGGAACTCATGTTAGAAGACTTCATCTAAGTTCGAAAATCGTTTGCTATCAGGTTCTATACGGCTTCAAAGCGAACATCGGAAACAAAAAATTGAATTAATCGGCCGACGAAATCCTATACAGTTTTCTATCTAGATCTATCTAGCTTTGAAGCGAACAACAGAAATAGAAAGCTGAACTTACATTAGAACACTGCCCCAGTAAAACTGCCCCTTGAAGTGAGTAAATCTTTTCTGCACTTTATTTTCTTTGTTATTTATTACTTTTGGATCATTTTTGAACGTTTTGCATACTTAAAGAGCAAAAGTATTTCGCATTAAAAACTGAGTAAGGAATTGTTATTAAATAATTTGATAAATTGAAAACTGCGCGCTTTATGGAGGTTTTTGTATTATAGAAAATAGCTTTTTTTCGCCAATGTTATTAAAGCATTTTTGTACTTTAATTTTTTTTATTGCTAATTACCTTTGAGTAGTTTATAAACTTTTTCAATATTAATAGAAAAAAGAATATCAAACCGTTTTTAAAATAAGCAAAATTTAATTTTTAATTGTTTTTAAATACATTTTTTTTATTAAAGTCTATCGAAAATGTTCAGTTTGCCTTATAACTACTCATTATAATCATGACCGAAATTTTGTAACCAAGCTTTAAGCGCATCGATAGCGAAAGGAGTTAGAGCGCGCGGTAGAGTACAAGTTTAGGTAGTTTAGGTAGATTCACCTTAGGGTTCGAATCCTCAGCAAGTGTGATTTTTCAAAGCGTTTATGCGGGCGATTATGTGTAAGGTACCGTATTGGCGAATTCTGTACTTAACAACTATAAAAAATGAAGATTATATAACTATAGGTTAAAAAATAAATTGTTTTCCCTTGAAAATCCGGATAGAGCCCGATAAATTACCGGATGGAACCGGATAAAAAAGGAGGCAAATACCGCGTACGTTTCCGTATAGAACCCGAGAAAGAACCGAGCAGGGTAATATGCGGATCGAAAAAATTCCGTATGGACACAGATGAAAAAACAGATCGAATACATATTATGGACCGGCCAAGTGCCGGATAGAACCCGATAACAAAATGGACACAAATACCGCGTAAGTTTTCAGATATAAACTGATGAAAACGCTTATCCTCTCCGGATCTATCGGATCCTATCCGGCATTTTAAGGAGGGTAAGAATGACCGTCAGTAACAGAAATTTGAAACTTAAAGAAACCTAGGCTTTCTATTAAGACTTCCAAATACTAAGCTTGAATTATATTCTTATTTCCCATTGCTCCGAGAAAAATCTATTTTTAGTATAAGATAAAATAAGAGCAATGAAAGGTCGTTCTCCTTTTCTATAAACAAATATGCAGAATTAAAAAACTTTCTAATTCAAAAGCAGCAATATGACTTATTTGCCAACTGTATATCCGTATAAAAAAGACGACGTTTGTCAAAAAATGTATTACAGATTATAAAGCAAAATAAACTTCAAGAGTTCATGTTCATTGAGTTCTCAAATTCTGACCTAATATCATGAAAACTTTGTTACTTGATAAAGTTAAATTTTTGAACAGCAAATTAGGAAATGTGATTTATTATTAGGTAATGCACTAAGCCTCGAGTAGAAATAGCAAACTGAATTTTTTATTTAATCAGTGTATTGATTCAAACTATAATTTATTAATAAATTTTTCAATCGATAAAAAATTAGAAAATAAATATTGCAGAAGAAGATTAAAAACGAAAAATATGGGGTATAAATTCCATTTAAAATATATATTTAAAAATGTTGAATCCAATATTTTAAATTAAAAAATTATAAAACTGCCCAGCTTTGTAAAGTTTTATTGGCAGCATTTTACAGAGGTTTAAAAAAGATTGAAACCTGCTTGAGCAATCCACTTTAAATAGGAACTGAATGCAGTCGTAAAGAGATGTTTTCTCTTCTGTTTCTGATATGCAGCTCGCCTTTCGACACGCGTTCTTTCGTTAGAAAACTCCCTATTAAAATAAAAAGATGTCTAAAAGCCCATCGACTCTACTTGCATTGACAAATTCCCTTTAAAAATCCAAAAAAATACGTTCTCCATAATTGGCCCTCATTATTCTTTCACCAGGGACTGCAATTGTAAGGAGGCACAAAAGAAGAGGATGAAAAAAAATAAGAAGAAGAAACTTACCCGCTTAAGACGCCAAGAACTAAATTCAGCATGAAGAAGGATCCGATGACGATCAATGGTATAAAGTAAATCCAGTTGAACGTGCTACCAAGAGCGTCATTAGTCTGGAAAATTGACCATTTCGTAATGCAAAATTTACTTAACTATATATAGACTAAGGTAAACCATAGTAAGGAATAAGCACGGATTAATAAGCATCCATTAATTAAAATAATAAAACTCCCATAAGTGAAAAAACTTTTCACGCAATGAGGGAGTCAAAATAAAAAATTATTAACCTTTAATTAATAGACACTCGCTTAGTTGAAGACCAAATGAAGAATGTGATGAAATATTACGAAGAAGCAACACTGGATGTTTTTACAATTTATGCAGTATTCAATGCCCTTCAGTATTAAAATTAAATTTTAAGCTTTCATAATTTTATTTTTTCCGCCAAATATTTATATTTAAAAGGTCTTAATTTTTAAAATAATTAATTTTATATCATATAATTTTGACTTTTACATTTTATATCTTTTAATTCAAGCTTTCCAACCTTCACAACCTTACAGCTAAAAATTACAGATTCACAATTTAACCCTTTCAGATTTAAAAATTAAATTTTGTACAATTCTAAATGAAAAGGAATATTTTAAATCAGTTTTATTTTAAGGTAATTGAAATTGGATGGTACTTTGTAATAAAACATTAAAAATTATACAATATACTAAAAGTATTAGCCGTCAAACTTAGAAAATCTCTAAACGAATAGCTGCAAAAATTAAAAAAAAAAATTAACGTAAAATTGTTTCAAAGTGGAATTTGTAATATCAAAGCTTTCATAATTGATAATTTTGAAATAACAATTATTTCACTTTCAAGAAATTTCAAAACCAAATTCGCATAATTTCATGTAATATCAAGTAAAAATTGAAATGGTTGGATACGCTTTTGACTTACAAGGATGGTACTGCAGTTGTCCCTCGACGACTTGATTCTCTCTGATATGTAAAGTAGTACTCGAAAAACTAATCGACACTTTTTTTTTATCTGCAGAAAAACACTTTAAGGGGGTGAAACAGCCCCTCAAAGATAGGGCTCTCAGGTGTCAATTGTATAGTTTTGTGTATAAAAATCAAATTGATTTCGATCAAACCTAATGGAAAAGTTTCCTTGTGATGAAAGACGAATAACATAATTTTTCTTAAAAAAATGAAGGGGATAAGCCACCCCTACATATATTTAAAGTTGTACTAAAGAAGTTTAAATTCACAAAACAAATGATAAAAATGAGATATTTTGCACTTGAGAAAAGAATAAAGTTGACGTTTTTTGATCAAATTTTGGTCTTTAAATTAATGGGGGTAGCCACCCCTGAAACTTTTTATTTTGTGTCTATGATGATATATACTCTCCATAAACAAAAAAGGGAAATTAGTTTTATAACGACGGAAGTAAAATAGATTCCATCCAGAATGAATAAAAAAATTACGCGAGGGTAAACCACCCCTACATATTTTTAAATGTGCTGAAAATTGCTGAATTAATAGGAGAAAAATTTTAAAAAATATATTTTGCAATTGTAAATTTGATTTGAACGTATTATTTTCGTCTGTAAATTGTGTTTGATTTTTTCATTGTCTGATTTTTTTTCTCGACCGTAGAGTCATTTTGAAGTTTTACACATAATAGTGGTGTTGTTCACCCCCGCTTAATTTTTGTATTCATGTTGAATGGACTCTGTTTTACTTCCTTCGTTTAAAAACTATCTTCCCAATTGATTCTGTGTATGAAAAGTATATGTTATCAAAGAAACAAAATAAAAAGTTTTTAGGGGCAGCTACCCCCAATAATTTTAAAACAAAATTTTTTGGCAAAAATTGTCAACTTTGTTGTTGTCTCAAGTGCAAAATATATATTTTTAAAAAGTTTTTCCTGTAGTTTTAAACATTTTTAGGGCAAATGTAAATATATGTAGGGGTAGTGTACCCCCTTCATTTTTTTTGTAGAGAAACTTTCATACTGCAACATATATCAGGGAGAATCAAATCGGTGCATGAACAAAAAAATGAATGATCATGTTCGAGTTTCTCATTCCAGTATCTGTTTTATTACAGTCATGGAAATAATTAAAAAATTTACACGTGCAATTCGTACAAATGTAAAAGTTAAATGTTACTACAGATGTATCTACTCTTCTATTACTCCCTCTCAAGCAATGTCCAACCCTACTCTCACTCATCCTTTCTAGTTCAGTGATATCTGAAATTGTACTGAAAATAGATTTGTATGCTTTTTTCCGCACCACCCTGGAGGTAACGCGTAGTGCGGCGCGTGTATTTATTGGTATCCCTAGTTGGCCTAATACACGTGTCACAACTATACAATACTATACCATACTATACAATACTATACTATACCATACTATTCTATACTAAACAATACTATACTAAACTATACCATAATATACAATACTATACAATACTACACTTTACAATACTATGCAATGTCAAAGTAATACAAATAAGAAGTTTGTCCGTATAAATGTTTGAAGCGTGAAGCATATAGAGACTTTCACTTTTGGAGACTGCCATAATAACGCGATACTAGTTTAACAAAGGGCAATCTCAAAAGTTCTTGGGACTGATACTTTTTAATTTGTTTGAAAACAAACAAATGCTTGCGCTTCGATCCAGATTTACGAAATTTGTAAGGCAAATGAAAAAATTTGGATGCTTTGGATTGAAAGACTGATTAAAATGACGGTGGAGAGCTTCACAAGCATTTCTTGTTTTATTTAATTCTGCACTTGCTTCTGCACACATGCTTGGTTAGGTAGGTGTCAGTCAAATAAATCAAATAATCCGAAACAAAAGACCGAAACAAGTGCGTAACCACTGACCTCTTTCAGACTTCGAGCCTTTGTAATCTCTGATTAGGCCCAACCCCTGTAATTTTCTTATCCAGAACTGACCTAAATGAAAACGACAGCCAAGTATAGTGACGTTAGGCCATATGGATCGTATCGCGGTACGTATCGCTACTTCGAAATCTACAACGAAATTCGTTGGTTTTAAAACTAAACCCCTGTCAGTGCACATTTGGCAGAGAGCAGCAAAACAGTGTTCGTACGTCGAAGTTTTTTTTATTTTTCAACAAACAGTAAACAAGTGGAACATAATTTCCATTAAAATAGCCGTGCAGTGTGAAAAGTTGAGTGAAAAATTTCACACAATAATCAAATGTACCATCAATGTACAAATACTTCGAAAGAGTTAATAATTAGAAATTTTTCTCATTTGTAAAAATTACTAAATTATCATTCTCACAATTTAAAGTTACAAAATCCTTACCGAACTTAGTTTTTAAATCCAAATCGCTAATTATCCGTGTCCAGGGTGGTGCGGAAAAAAGCATACAAATCTATTTTCAGTACAATTTCAGATATCACTGAACTACAAAGGGGGAGGGAGAGTAGGGTTGGACATTGCTTGAGAGGAAGTAATAGAAGAGGAGATAGATCCGTAGTCCCTGCAGTGGAAGGTAGTCCGGGAGCCACATCGGAGAGGTGGTATGACCTGAAAGGTCCCTGGAATTTTTTAAATGGATTTTGTGCAGAATGGTCACCTGAATCCAACGGTATGAGGTGCTTTCGCGAACTGACGGTTGTTCTCGAGATATTCTTAATTAAACACTATTGCATAACTTATAAAATATCTCCTAAAATTATAGACATTTTGAGAACAGTTTTTTAAAACTGTTAGGTCTCATTGAAACGAACAATTTTTGTCATGTGCGATTTTTTTCATCCTCATAGTTTTTGCAAAACAAGCCAGAAAACATATAATAATCGATTATCATCCATTGTTTATTGGTGTTTTGCAGATTTTTCTTCGGAATTAGTTACGTTGCTCTAAGGCGCATGAAATTTCTTTTGTACATTTTTGCATCAGTCCCATAGTTTATACAAAAAAAACACAAACAAGATTTGGAAGAAGGTTTCTTAGAACCCAATTGTAGCCGACATTTATTAAAATTATCACATTTTGTTTTCTCATTCTGTTAAAGAAGTCATCGAGCGAAAAAGTTCGTCGAAGACTTTTTCCCGTATCTGGAATAGTTTATTAAAAAAAAAAAATTAATTTCAAGGAAAAGACAGGCGCTAAATATCAACAGGGAGTGCAAATATTAACCGATTTTTGTCAATCTTTTTTTGATTTTCTCGAAATAATATAACCAGGATAATGCAGCCTATTGAAATTAGATTAATTTATACTGTACACAATTTTGATTTTTCTCAATCGACCTCTTGTAAAAATGGTAATATATTTGGACCTGTTGGTTTCTTGTGCGGCTCCCGGTGTTAGCAGATTAGTGCCGCTCAAGTGGCCAGTTTCATGACTTGCGCGCTCTTCCCATTGTTTGAGATTGGAGCCAGGGGAGAAAATCAAAATTGTGTACAATATTAATTAATCTAATTTTAACAGGCTACATTGGCCTCGTTATATTATTCAGAGAAAATCAAAAAAAGATTGACAAAAATCGGTTAATATTTGTACTCTCTGCTGATCTTTAGCGATGTCTTTTCCTTCAAATTAATTTTTTATTTTTAAATAAACTATTCGAGATACAAAAAAAGTTTTGGATAAATTTTTTCGCTCTATGACTTCTTTAGCAGAATGAGAAAACAAAATGAGAAAATTTTTATAAATGTCGGCTACAATTGGGTTCTAAGAAACCTTCTTGCAAATCTTGTTGTGTTTTTTACATTCTCATCATTTATGATTGAGAAAGTATTAGAATTGTCGGAAATTTGACACCACCATGTTTCAACGGA
>JAAAKG020213933.1:0-22295 GCA_010014905.2 Druon quercuslanigerum | reverse complement strand
GTCTGAGTCTAATTCGTCGAGTGTCTCTATTTCAATGTGGACATTAATATTTTTTACGATTGCAATATCTACAATGCTAGGTTGACAGTTTTGCATATATGGGTAGAGAGTCGGATTTTCAGGCGCTAGTATTGTTAGGAATTTATTATTTGCATAATTGAATATAGTTTTACCGTTTTTATTTTGTCTAGTGCAGTTCCAATGACTGTGTTTTGCGTTAAAGTCTCCTATTGCAATTATTTTATTGGAAGATATCTAATTCTGATGTCTTGAGCTGACACTGGAAGGTGCCCCGCTCATCCTTGAGCAACCTATTCTTATAGGAACCTGAGGATGCCCATGGCCGTGCCGAGGCTGGTGCAAACGGTGCGGTGCACCAGGGCCCGGATACTGATTCGGTATTGTATTACCCTATGTTTTTTTTTTAGAAAAAAGGACTCCCGTGATTATTTTGCAAAAGGGCCCCCAATACCTTCTGCACGGCCCTGAGGATGCCAGTGTATAACCTTCAATTTATTAGATCAAATCCTATGGGTGTTTGTAAGTTTCGATGTAGAAAACCATTAACTTAGGAATTAGTAAAATTCCAAAAATAGAATCATGAGTGTTCTGACTCAAAATAAATAAAAAGTTTAATAAAAGGTAGGATTTGATTATTTTCAAAAGTGAAACAAATGGACAATCCCAAGTAAGCACAAGCTTTGTTTCAACATAATTTAAAAGGTTAGGAAAGTGAGAACAATTTCTGGGCAAGTATTGCACTTTAAAGTTTCAGTTTTCCTTTAAAGGGGAAAAACTTAGAATATTTAGCGAGCGCGCAAATAATTAGAAAGTCGGGTACTAATAATTCGCGAATACGGGTCAAGTAGAATTTTTCACTCGCAATTTCATTCTCGCTTCTGTAGACATAATTCCCTCTAAACAAAATTAACAAGTTGCTCAAATATAATTATTAATTCCTTTCAGATAAGTGTTACCATTGATCCAGAAATCGGGGACAATTATATGAGGAAGGGCTTTTTGATGCAATATTACTTCAACATTAAGGGATTAAAAATTGAGAAAAGCTAAATTCAATTTAACGTAAATTGGGAACCTGAATTAATTAATAAAGTATCTTTAAGTATTTTTGTAAATAATAAATTAATTCGTTTCAGATTTATCGTCCTAGCAGGATTGCTACTGACGTGCATACTCGGCACTAATCTACTGATCAGGGCAGATTAAAAATCGAACAATCCGAAACTTATATTTAATTTTCATAAGCTGGAAAGATCGAAGCAACCATATTAAAAATGAGAAAAATCAGGAAAAGGGCTAAAGGAAATTTATCTCTGAGTTAGTAATAAACAAAACAATATTTTTGAGTACCTATAAGAATAATGTTTAATCGCCAGAAACACTTCAGGTGTTCTTTTAAATAACTAATATGTACTAATATTTGATAAAATATAACAATTAACATTTTTATAAGCCCTTTAACACAGAAAACTTTTGTTATTGCAATATTCAGATTGTTACATTTTACTAAATATTATTGAAGATATATTATTTTCAGGAATATCTTAACCCATTCTGGCCATCAAAGAAAATTTAAATTTAAAGTATTAAAATTTGGCATAAGAATGGTTAATAACAGTGGTTATAGTTAACTTTTATAATATTTTTGTGACTAGCAGTTTTTTTCATCCAATAGCTTAAACTATTTCCAGCGCAAGAAAAAAATTTCTTTAAGAAAGGGCCAAAATTTTTAATTCGTTTATCTAATTTCTTTATAAAAATTAAAAATTGTATATTATATCAAATATTATTAAAAAAATATTTTTAATAATATTAATATTTTCCACAAGAATTTTCTATAACAGTTCTTATTATAGACTTTTAAACTAGTTTTGTGATTAAATGTCATTCCTACAATAATATAAAGCACTTTTAGAAAAATCAAATTTGTTTACCGATAATAATACTATTTTTCAATTTGTTCATAAAATTTTTATGTAAAAAATTTCAGTTTTTCCGTAATTTGAGTACTCTGAGTGGAATAATTATTATTAATCAAAAAATAGCACAGAAAAAAGTTCGGAGCGTCAAGCTCTTTAGAATTTAATGAACGTTAATTTGAAAAAAATAAAAATCAGACTGAAATTGAAGAATCTGGTCATTTTTTATTTATTTTTAAATTGAGGCTTAAATGTTTCAGAAAAGGTTGAGCGTGGATTTTTGATTTTTTTTTGTTTATTTAAGTTTTATTTTTACACAAACAGCGAACAAAATTTTTATTTTTTATTTTTAATATTTATCTTGCAGAAAAAAGTTACATAGTTAATTGTAAACAAATTGAATGAAAAAATAATAGAAATTAGAGGTTATTCGTCTTCAGAGCATATTTCTGCTCTGAAATCAATTGCTTTTATCGTTAGGATGACACGTGGCCATTAAAATTTAAGATTAAGTCATATTTGTTTATTTTATAAACAAATTATGCATACCAATTAACATTTTGGGCATTTTTAGGTGAAAAGAAATCGTTCTTTTAACTTACTAAATTATATTGTCAAGAATGTATATATATATATATATATTATTTTTATTATTTTATACATTATAGTGTTTATATATTATTGATAATAAATAATAAATAAATAATCAATGGAAAACGTAGATATTTATAAAATATTTCTAAAACGTTTCTGAAGAATTTAGGTACATTTTTTTAATGTTCTTTTAAAAGGCTGTTGTGCAGAAACTCTAGCCGCAAAATTAAATTACCTCATTGTACTCCATAAATACTAGCAATACAAGAAATACTAGCAATATTAACAAATTAATAACAAAATTGTATAATGATACTTCTTTGAAAATATGTAATATCCTCCTCTGTGCTGGGAAGGAAGTTATGTTTTTCGTTACTTACGAACAAAATTTATTGCAATTTTTAAAATAATAAAATTAAAAAAAATAATCAATTAAAAAAGTAGATATTTATCAAATTTTTTAAAAAAATTTTCTGAAGAATTTGAGTACGTTTGTTTTAAAAAAATCTTCTTTTATAAGGCTTTTGGGCAGAAGCTCTAACCACAAAATTAAATTGCATCATTTTACTCCATAAATACTAACGATACAAGTAAAACTAGCAATACTAGCATATTTATGTAGATTTTTTTTTTAAGGCTGTTTTGCAGAAGCTTTAGCCGCAAAATTAAAATGCCTCATTGTACTCCATAGATACTAGCAATAAAAGCAATACTAGCAATATTAGCAATAATAATAACATAATTATGTAATGATACTTTTTCGAAAATTTGTAATATCCTCCTATGTGCTGGGAAGGAAGTTATGTTTTTCGTTACTTACGAACAAAATTTATTGCAGTGTTTAAAACAATAAATTAATAAAAAATAATCAATTAACAAAGTAGATAATTATCAAACATTTCTTAAACTTTTCTGAAGAATTTGGGTACGGGTTAAAAAAAATTGTTCTTTTAAAAGGCTGTTGGGCAGAAGCTCTAGCCGAAAAATTAAATTGCCTCATTGTATTAAATAAATACTAGCAATATCAGCAATACTAGCATCATTAGCAATAATAAAAAAATTATATAATTATACTTTTTCGAAAATATATAATATCCTGCTATGTGCTGGGAAGGAAGTTATGTTTTTCGTTACTTATGAACAAAATTTAATGCAGTGTTTGAAATAATAAATTACTAAATAATAATCAATTAAAAAATTAGATATTTATCAAACATTTTCTTAACTTTTCTGAAGAATTTGAGTACGTTTGTTTAAAAAAAAAATGTTCTGTTATAAGGCTGCTGGGCAGAAGCTCTAACCACAAAATTAAATTTCGTCATTTTACTCCATAAATACTAAAGATACTAGCAATACTAGCATATTAGGCACAATAATAACAATAATATATACTGATACTTTTTTTTAAGATATAATATCCTGCTTCTTTCTGGTAAGGAAGTTATCTTCTTTGTTACATACTACCAAAATTTAGAGCAGTGTTTAAAAAAATAAAAATAATTAGCCGCAAAATTAAATTGCCTCATTGTACTTCATAAATACTAGCAATATTAGCAATAATAATAACAAAATTATATAATAATACTATTTCGAAAATATATAAAATCCCCCTATGTGCTGGGAAGGAAGTTATGTTTCTCGTTAATTACGAACAAAATATATTGCAGTTATTAAAATAATAAGTTAATCAATAAAAATCAATTTAAAAATTAGATATTTATCAAACATTTCTCAAACTGTTTTGAGGAATTTGGGTACATTTTTTTTTAATGTTCTTTTATAAGGCTTTTGGGCAGAAGCTCTAACCACAAAATTAAATTGCAGCACTCTACTCTATAAATACTAACGATACAAGCAATACTAGCAATACTAGCATATTAGCAATACTAATAACAATAATATATACTGATACTTTTTTGAAAAGATACAATATCCTCCTTCTTTCTGGTAAGGAAGTTATCTTTATATTACATACTACCAAAATTTAGTCCAGTGTTTAAAAAATAAAAATAATGAATAGTAAACAATTGAAAAAGTATATATTTATCAAATATTTCCAAATAATTTCTGAAAAAATTGGGTACATTTTGTTAAATATTCTTTTAAAAGGCTATTGGGCAGAAGCTCTAGCCGCAACATTAAATTGCCTCATTTTACTTCATAAATACTAGCAATATTAGCAATAATAATAACAAAATTATATAATGATCCTTTTTCAAAAATATGTAATATCCTCCTATGTGCTAGAAAGGAAGTTATGTTTATCGTTACTTACGAACAAAATTTATTGCAGTGTTTAAAATAATAAATTATTAATTAATAATCAATTAAAAAAGTAGATATTTATCAAACATTTCAACGTTTCTGAAAAATTTGGGTACATTTGTTGAAAAAAATGTTCTTTTACATAGCTGTTTGGCAGAAGCTCTAAACACAAAATTAAATTGACTCATTTTACTCCATAAATACTAACGATACAAGCAATACTAGCATATTTTTGAAATGATACAATAAAGTCCTTCTTTCTGGTAAGGAAGTTATCTCTTTTGTTAGCTACTGCTCAAATTTAGTGCAGTGTTTAAAAAAATAAATTAATGAATAATATTCAATTAAAAAAGTAGATATTATTAAATATTTCTTAAACTTTCTGAAAAGTTTGGGTACGTTTATTTTTTGTTTAATGTTCTTTTATAAGGCTGTTGGGCAGAAGCTCTAACCACAAAATTCAATTGCCTCATGTTACTATATAAAATTATAAATACTAGCAATACATATTTTTTGAATGCCATAAAAAGCGCTTAATTTCCAATTACAAAAAAAACGACAAGAACATTTTTCGAAAAAATCTCTACATTACGTCCTATATATAGTCCTATATAGACATATTACAGATCAGGAGAAAGCCCGAGTAATTTTAAGAGCCCTAATAAAACCGAGAACTGTATGCACTTTTTTATCAGGTTTCGTTTTAGAGACAAATTAAAAAATTGTTCAATATGCTACGTGATTTTGTATTTGATAAAATTAGAAATAAAAGAATATTTCCTTTTTTTGGTGGAAATTTGATTGATTAAGTTAAGAGATGATTTTTGGTAATTAAATTAAAAAATGATTTTATTTTAGGAATATATAGTGAATATGCCCAGAGGTCCACCAGGTCCGAAAGGTGACCAGGGAAACTGCAGCTGTAATGCTACAGATTTACTGACGTCATTTACGATGCCGAAAATGATTCAGGGTCCCAAAGGGGAAGCTGGAGTGGCTGGAAAGGAAGGAAAACAGGGACAAATGGGACTCACGGTACTGGAAGATCGAATCTAAGATATTTTTCTTCGTTTTGCCGAATGTCAATAAATCTCAAGTAACCGTCCCACTGTGCTCTGTATAACTATATATACCAACATATATCACTATTCCATAATTTTATACGTCGCGCTGCAATGCGCTATGAAATATCGATTTCTGGCACTGCTTTTATTATGCACAGTAAACTTTGTTGCTTGACCCTTTACGAGTGAAATATTTTAAAAAATCCTCTTCCTTGGCAATAAAAATGGTAATTCGATCGTAAAAATTATCATTCGAATATTGTGATTTTTTCTTGATATCTATGGAGTCGTGGGTAGCGACTAATGGAAGAGATTTAATCATAACGTGGGTGCTTTACTGAATTTTTTTACACAAGATTTTAAGATAATAAGAAATTTTTGGTACGGATGTGAATTTTGAATTTTAAGGCAGGTTTTTGAATTTGAATTTGTTTTTTTAGGGTGCTGCTGGTCCTCCAGGGGAGAGAGGACAACAGGGTCCTTCAGGGCAAAAAGGAGATAAAGGTGATATTGGAATGACTGGACCAGAAGGATCTCAGGGTCAAAAGGGCGACCCTGGAAGGGATGGAATTCCAGGCGAAAAGGGAGCTCAAGGACCTCCAGGACCTCCAGGCAAAGGAGAATTTTCCGGTTACGATGTAAGTGCAGTTGATAACTTTGATTAATTATTTAAGACATCAAACTTCACTCAGAGACTGATATTAAATTTAAGAAACTTGACGTGATTAATTAGGACTTCAGAAACTGGGAATTCGGTTCCCTTTTTTTAGATATTTTAAAAATCAGTTTCTTGTATTTTTGCATTAGAGATTTACTTTTGGATATAAATATTTGAAAAAATGCACTTTAGTTTTAGAGCAAAAAAAATTTTTTGCTTGCCAGATTTAAAAAAGAAATATGATTATTGAATATATAAAAGCCTTTGAAATGCGGAGAGTGTAAGGTATTTGATACTTAAAAGCGATATAAAATTGAAGGAAATGGAAAAAAATTAATCTTTAAAGCCTTGTTCTCTAAAATTCAAATATATTCTCTAATATCTGTATAGATTTTATATTCAATTATTATTTGATTGCATATAATGTAGATTTTTTATCTGATTTGTTAAATTGCTGAATTAGAAAATTCCCGAATAATAAAATTCCTAAATAATAAGGAACTGGAAAGTCCCCGAAAGTAAATTTCCAAATAACAAAATATACGAACTAGAAAATTTCCACATTTAGACTATTTCTTTTTTAATAATAAATTTATAAAAAAATGCAATAATCAAAACTTTTTAATCAAAGAATTTTTTTAAATGTTTACATTTGTTGAAATCAGTGTTTCATTGCTTGAATTTCAAACAATCATAATTAAAAAAATTATATTTCTAAATAAAAAATTTTCCTTGAAGACAATTTATTAATTGTTCAAACTCGGGAATATTAGAGTCCGGATATTTCATAATTTGGATGTTTACAGTTTCGGGAATTTTATTTTTCTAGATTCTTTAGATATTCGGGAATTTTATTATTCGTAAATTTTTCAATTTGGTTATATTATAAACAGTTCAGGATTTTTATTTTTTGGGAATTTTCCAATTCGGGAATTTTTAAAATAGCGAATTATTTTATTCTAAAATTTTATTATTCGAGAATTTTCCAATTTTTGTAATATCAAAATTTCGGGAATTTTCCAATTCGGGAATGTTTGAATTTCCAAAATCTATTATTCAGAAAATTAATTAATTGGGAATTTTTCAATTCGGAAATCGCCCAGTGTCGGGAATTTTATTTTAATAATATTTTATTATGAAACTATTTCTGTTCCAAATACTATGTTCTATAAATATAATGATATTTTTAATATCATAATAATAAAATTATATCTCTCAATAAAAATTTTTGATTGAAGACAATTTATTGAATGTTCAAATTCGGAAATATTTTAGTTCGTATATTTAATAATTCGGCAATTTTCTGTCAAGGGTCTTAGTATTGAAAAATATTCCATTTCGGGATTTTCACGGGTTCGAAAATTTTATTTTTCTAGGTTCTTTAGTTGTTTGGAAATGCTATTATTCGGAAATTATTCAATTTGATTATATTATAAACAGTTCAGGTTTTTTAGTTTTTGAGAATTTCCCGATTCGGAAATTTTTCAATTAGCGAACTATTTAATTCTGAAATTTTACTACTTGATAATTTTCCAATTTTTATAATATTATAAATAGTTCGGGAATTTTATTATTTGGGAATTTTCCAATTCGAGAATGTTTGAATTTCCAAAATCTATTATTCAGAAAATTAATTAATTGGGAATTTTTCAATTCGGAAATCGCCAAGTGTCGGGAATTTTATTTTAATAATATTTTATTATGAAACTATTTCTGTTCCAAATACTAAGTTCCATAAATTTTATAATATTTTTCATATAAAAATTCAAAGGAATTCTTATTTAAAAAATTAAATTTTTTGAATCCAGTTTCAAATTGAACTAAATCTCAAAAGCATACTTACAACTTTTTCTTAAATTTCCATACAAGTTTTTCCTAGACCAATAAAATTTCATTTTGATATTCAATACAGTTTGTATTGAAAGATTCTGTGATAATTCTTGAATACAAATGTATTAAAATATTATCAATTGTGATTTCAAAAATGAGCAGAATTTCTGAAAATATAATCAAGAATTCAACGACCAAATTTGGAAGATCACCAAAAAATGTTCCCATTGCAAGCTAAACAAAATTCCCTTCCCTTTTTTCCTCTAAAAACTAAAATAAGAACTCCCTTTGGATGAAAACAAAAAAATATAAAAAAGAGGAAAGAAAAATGAGAAGGCAATCAACCAAATCCCCAAAAATGAAGAACAATAAATAAGAAATAAAAATAAAGAATTCAAACATAAATTATATATATATATATAAGAAAATTTTTATTTTATTTTATTTTTTAAACAAAAGAGAGAGAGAGAAAGTGAAGGGGATTTGGTTGATTGCCTTTTCATTTTTCTTTTCTCTTTTTAATATTTTTTTTTATCCAAAGGGAAAAATTCTTTTTCTTTTGTATTTAGAGGGGAAAAAGGAAAGGGAATTTTTTTTCAGATTGCAATGGGAATATTTTTTGGGATTATCCAAATTTGTTCGTTGTATTCTTGACTTTAATTTCAGAAATTCTGCTCATTAACTTGATTATTGGACGTTAATTAGAATTTTAAATTTGATTCTATTCTCATTTAAATTTCTTCAATTTTGATTTCAAAAATATCCTTCTTTATAAAAACAAAAATAGACTGGAAAGATCTTAGAAACTAAAATAGTTCTGAAAACACTTTAATTTAATTGTCTTAAAGTGAAGTAATAAAATCCATTCTATATCCTATAATACATTTATTTCTCTCGAGATTTCGCAATTAAATTGATCTTTGAATTTCTTTGAAATGTTCATTACATTAAATTGGAGTTTTAATAATCTTTTTAACTTTTTTTTCTTTTTTTTTAATCTTTTTAAAAATCATTAAACGTATAAAATGTTTTTTTTACGTTATAAAAGTTTAATAAACATCCGCAATAAAAATATTTCTCATGATGATTTTTCTTATAATTATTGCGACAATGTTAATATTATTTAATATTTTTTATAATATTAAATCTTGATTGAAAATTAATATTAACCAGCTTTCAAGAAATCTTTCCATACGATTTAATAGGAAAAATGATGTTTTTTCCTGTAAAAAAATCTTCATTTCATCCATTTATTTTTGAAATAGTTAAAGTTACAATTATAAATAATGAAATTTTAACAGTTTTCCCCTCATATGTATAAGTAATCGCAAAAAAAGTTTCATCCCCTTAGCTGTCGAGACAAGCAGTCGATATCCGCCCCAAAGTCTCAGAAATCGAATACAAATTTTCCAATGTGTTCCACGTTTCACACATAAAATCTGAGACATGAATTTTATAGCCGGTTCGGTTTTGTAATTCCAAGAACTTGTGGCCCACACAGTTTCTCAAGGAGCAGGGCGAAATTGGTTTGCGACTCGCCTCGGAAGGGCCGCAGGGCGCGAGTACTCTGTCGAGTATATTGCGCAATATTATTCTTTCAAATTGAAAACGGTTCTGGCGGCCCTGACTGTGCGACGCAACCACCCAAACTGTTATTATATGGGACTTGGAAGGTAATAATAGGGATTGCTCGTAAGGGTTGTTTGACGAGTGAATTACCCTAAAAAAAATATGAAATATAGTGCAAGTTTATCAATTTAATTTACACCTATAATTTAAATTTACACCTCTTTATTTCAGGTAATCTGTCTTTTCTTTTTTCTTCTGAAGACGAGAAATACGCTGGATAGTAATGCAACGCGTATAGCTCCTTCGGGAATGGATAGCCGTATTCGTAATGCGCGAACAGGTCCGACTTTGCAGACCTCCTATCTGCTTGCACCAAGTCCTCTTTATCCCTAACACCCCATCATCTCTTATTCCTATCTCTCTTTTCCCATTCCAGTTTCTAGAAACACGATTTTAAATCACATTCATGGTAACGGCTTAAAGAAAAACTGGACTTGAAACGTAGTGATAACATAATTTTGCCGAATTTTCAAAATCTCGCATATCGAAAAATACCGAAACAGAAATTTTCCGATAAATGAAAATTGTTGAATGAAAATTCAACTATCGATAATTTTTTTTTGGATTTTATGTTCCAGAAATGTTTCAAACCCGAGTTTTCTAATTCATTACAAGTGTAAATTTCCGAAATTAGTAAAATTTTGAGTTCTCAAATTCCCGATAAAAATGTTATGGTACATTTGACGATAAATACCACGTATAAAACATTAAATTATTCTACCTGAAAAATTGTTCTTAGGAAATTTGAGATTTTAACATTTTACTGTGTATGGCAATTTAAAAATTGGGCAAGTTACTATTTTTGTGATTCTGAAAATTCTGACAAAAGATATTCGAAAAAACTAGAATTTTCTCCAATTTTCTCTGAAAACGCGCAATTGAATGATTGTTAACTGTTTAAGCAATTGAAAACTGCCTTTTACAAAAAACATCATCTCCACGACCCTTTCTTGAGAATTCGAAAATTCTGAGATTGTCTAATTTCGGTAATTTAATATTTTTGGGAATTTTGGTTTTTCAATTTAGAAGATAAATATTTTCAGTAGTACACTCAACTCCCGATAGAAAAACGGTTTCGGACATGACTTTCACTGGGCTTGATCCTAAATCGGGGATATCTACACGTAAACAAGCAGAACCCCATGAATAATTTCTCTTGCATTTTGAGGCATGACGCAACTGGATGCAACTGACGCGCTGAGTGCGCGACCCTCGAGCTGTTTGCCAGGCTTGACTGAGCTATCCTCTCTTTCGGCCCCTCGGCTCCTCTTATCAAGAAACTACATAGGCCATCAGTTCTAGGAACTCCTTAAACCGGATGGACTTATATCGGAAGTTGAGTGTATTATTTTCTTTAATAAATTTTGCACTTTTCGGAAAATTTGTGTTTTGCTCATCATTTTCTTGTTCCGAATAGAGGAACGCTCATTAATTCTCACAAAACTGGTTTTATATCTATCTAGATTTTATTTTCAATTTTTATTGGATTGCTTATAATGAATATTTTTTATCTGATTTGTTAAATTGCCAAATTAGAAAATTCCCGAATAATAAACTTCCTAAATAATAAGAAACTAGAAAATTTCTACATTTAAACATTTTTAAAAATTTAATAAATTTATGAAAAATACAATAATTAAAACTTCCTAATAAAAGAATTTTTTTAATGTTTACATTTGTTAAAATCAGTGTTTCATTTCTTGAATTTCAAACAATAGGAATTTAAAAAATTATATCTCTGAATAAGAAATTTTGCTTAAAGACAATTTATTAATTGTTCAGATTCGGGAATATTATAGTTCGGTAATATTTTATCAGGGGTCTTAATATTGAGAAATTTTCCATTTCGGGATTTTCACAGTTTCGGCAATTTTATTTTTCTAGATTCTTTAGTTGTTCGGGAATTTTATTATTCTGACATTTTTCAATTTGGTTATATTATAAACGTTTCAGGATTTTTGGTTTTTCAATTTGGAAGATAAATATTTTTGGTAGTACACTCAGCTCCCGATATAAAAACGGTTTCGGACATGACTTTCAATGGCCTTGATCCTAAATCGGGGATGCAACAGACGCGCTGAGTACGCGACCCTCGAGCTGTTTGCCAGGCTTGACTGAGCCATCCTCTCTTTCGACCCCGTTGCTCCTCTTATCACAAAACTACAGATGTCATCAGTTTTAGGAACGCCTTAAACCGGGTGGTCTTATATCGGAAGTTGAGTGTATTATTTTCTTTAATAAATTTTGGACTTTTCGGAAAATTTGTGTTTTGCTCATTATTCTTTTGCTCCGAATAGAGAAACGCTTATTAATTCTCACAAAACTGGTTTTATCAGATTACTAAACAGAGACTAATTTGCTTTTGTCCATTACGCGCGCGTATACGTTTTGTATTTGAGGGGGAAAATCATTTTTAATACAAAATAAAAATTTGGAACAACTATGTATTATTAGTATTTTTTGGTTTTCAAGGTTATAGAAATAAAAATTTTCTACGCTATATGAGAAAATTTTTTAAAAATTGAAATTTTGAGATGTGTCAAAATTTCAATAAAAAAGTTAATCATCAACAAAATAGTTACATTTTTAACATAAAAATCGAAAAAGACAAATTTTAAACAAAATAGTTGAATTTTTTACCAAAAAGATTATTTTACAAAAAATATTGTATTTTTAACCAAAAAGATTAATTTTCTACCAAAAATGAGATAGTTAAGTTTTCAATTCAAAAAATTAATTTTCAACAACAAAAAAGACAAATTTTCAACAAAGTAGGTCGATTTTCTAACAATAAAATAAATTTTAAACGTAGTAGTTCAATTTTGAACAATGTAGTTGAATCCTCAATCAAAACAGATTATTTTTCAACCAGTTTTATTTCTAAGTAAAGAAGAGTAAATGTTTATCAAGCGAGATGAATTTTCTACAAGGTGGTTTAATTTTTTAACTGAAAAGAATGAATTGTCAAGAAAAAAGGTAAATTTTTTAATAAAATTGCTAGGTTTTAACCAAAAATAAGGTAGCTAACTTTTTATTTATAAAATCAATTTTTAACAACAAAAAAAACAAATTTGCAAAAATGGATCAATTTTCAACAGAAAACTTTTTAAAGTTGCAGCTTAACTTTTTAACTCACCAATATTCTAATTCTAAATAAAAAAAGTTGAATTTATAAAAAAATGAATTTAAATAAATAGATGAATCCGCAACCAAAAAAGGTTTTATTCTTAAATCAAGCAGTTGCAATTTGAATAAAAATAAAGTAGTTGACACGCCAGAACAAAATTTTTTGAACAGCTGGAGATTCAAAGGAATGTGAATTGAACTAATTTATTTGTTTAAATTATTTATTTAATTTAATACAAGTTGTAGAGTTCTACAGTTGTACTTTTTTTTGTCTTCTTACTTTCTTGGGTATTTAAATTTTTGTTCTTCCTGTCTTTTTCAGCATCTTTTTATTTCCATAGAATTGTCCATATAGTTTTAATTTCTCAGATAATTTTTTACAGCAGTTTTAAGCGGACTTTAATAAAAAAAGAATTTTTTTATATCTGCAATAAACATTTCTGTATGAATTAATTTACCCTAATACTAATCTTTTAAATATTGCTTTTTTGTTCGATATTTCTATGAGGAGAAATATGTTCTCACGTACTAGAATGTCAAAAACCTTTAACTATTTCATCGAAACTTCATGAACTTCCACAATTTTTCATAAAATTCCATAAGCTTCCAAAAAATTTCACAAATTTCCTGAAGTTTCATACATTTCCAAAATATTTAATTAGTTTTTGGAAAATTTGTAAAAACTTATAAATTTCTACTACTTTCTTTTTAGGCCGATTTTCCAATTTTTTCTCACTTTATAATATAAAATACTTTAAAATCACTTGCCCAAATAATGGACCGAGTATATGGGAAATATTAAATTAATTTAATAATAGGCAATAAAATTGGGTGCTATTCAGTCTGTAGATGATGGGATAAAATCAAGGCTTTCTCAATATCAAATACGTCAAATTAGGCACATTGCTCTTATCAGATCTACTACTAAAAAAAATCCAAATCTTAACAAAAAACCCTAGCCTGAGACATTAATTTTTTATAATAATAATAATACTATCTATAAATTTTAATTAGTAAAATTCCACCATTTGAATTACAGAAAAATTAACTGCTAAATATTAGTAGAAAATGACAAATTCGATTTATTGAAATATTTGTATTCTAAAATTCGATAGAGGAAAACAACTTCTAGTTTTGTTGAGAAAATATATTATTTTATTTGAATCTCACATAGCATAATGTCATTGAAATGAAATACGTGAAAAATCCCAAAAGTTTAATAATAAATTTAATTGCGTTAAATTTTCAGATTTATTTAAATAAGAATAAGACAATATTGAAAAATTTGTCAATAAACTAAGTAAGTCTCATGACCCTCGATCGCATTGCGTACCCCTTCCCAACACATAATATTTACAAGTTCTGTCTTTAAAATGGAAAAAAAGAATTATTTACACACTTAATCTATTTCACCTTAAATTATTTACTGCAACCAACGTAATCAATCTAGTAAGTTTGTTGATATGTGTGGAAAAATAATTTTTTTATATAATAAATATGTCAAATAATTTTTTTCTTTTGTGTTATTTTATAAAACTTTGAAAATATTTCAAAATTTTTAAATATTTTTAATCTCTTCAGAGCTCATAAAATTTCTAAATATTTTTTGGACAAACACGAATCATTCCTGAAATTCTTTTAAAATCTTCCAGAATTCTTTTTAAACATTTTCAGAATCTCCATTTTGTTATGTGGGCTTTGAAATCTTTCAAACTTAATTGAAATTTTTTTTTAAACTCCAAAATTTCTATAGATTTTTATGAATGTTTTGAAGTCTTATAATATTTTCTTTAAAAATTAATTTTCCAATATAAAAAATAATGCTAAATTTTTAGATATCTTGAGGAAATTTTTTTATACTCTTTAAACCTTACCAAATTCTTAGATGAAATCAACATTTTGTTTTAAATAAAATTTTTTTTTATTCATTAAAAACTTTTTAATGTGTTTTAAGCTTATTAGAATTTTGTGTGAAATTTTGTAAACAATATTTAAAATTGTATTTAAAAATATTCAAAAATCAAAATTTTGTTTAAAATATGTTGGTGCCAGTAATTTGTTTGTTACACGAACGGATATTTTTTTATCGTTACCTGCAGTCGATACATTTCTTAAATTAAGTTATTTTAAGTTTTTGTCCATAATTTCATTTTTAGCATCTTTTAGAATGTTTAACAAAGTTTAAAAAATTATAGTAAGATTGCAAAATGTTGAGAACAAAATTATTTTGTAATATTAGAAAGCATTTTTAATTAAAATTTTATCTTTTGACAATAAAGTTTCGAACAGTATATTGTTGCCTTTATTATTAAAGAAAATTTTTTATTTTATTTTATTATATATATCTTCTAATATAAGAAGTGTATCTTAATAGTTTTACACTGACTAAAACATCTTTTAGGGCGTGAACATTAAAAAAATGTAATTTTCGATTTTTTCATTTAAATAATGCAACATTGCACAAATGAGCTTGAAGTATTATTAAACAATTTTTTGGATGTATGAAATTTTATCTAAACATTTTTTTACCTACTGTTGTTTCCGACAAAAATAAGATTTCTGTTTAAAATTTTTTAATATTTATATTTAACTTTTTAAATATTTTTTATCTCTTCAGAACTTATAAACTTTCTAAATATTGTTAAATCAAACACAAATCATTCCTGAAATTATTTTAAAATCTTCCAGAATAATTTTTAACCATTTTCAGAATCTCCATTTTGTTCTATGTGCTTTGAAATCTTTCAAAATTAAGTGATTTTTTTTTTTTTAACTTCAACATTTCTATAGATTTTTATGAATGTTTTGAAATCTTATAATATTTTCTTTGAAAATTAATTTTTTAGTATACAAAATAATAACAAATTTTCAGATATCTTAAGGAAATTTGTTGATACTTTTGAAATTTCAACAAATTCTTAGACAACTCCTAAACTTTTTGTTCGAAATTTACGAAATGAACATTTTGTTTTAATTAAAATTTTGTTGTCTTCTTTAAAAACATTTTTTTTTTAAACTTATTAGAATTTTGTGTAAAATGTTGCAAAATATTTATTACAAATATTAAAAAATCTACATTTTGTTTAAAATATGTTGGTGACAGGAATTTGTTTTGTTATCGGAACGGATATTAAAACGGATTTTAAAAAACAATCTTTTAAATTTTATGATAAAATATTAAAAAATCAACATCTTGTTTAAAATATGTTGATGCCAGTAATTTTTTTTTATCGGAACGGATATTTGTTTACCGTAACCTGCAATCGATACATTTCTTAAATTAAGATATTTTAAGTTGTTGTCCATAATTTCATTTTTATTATCTTTTAGAATGTTTAAAAAAGTTTAAAAAATTGTAGTAAGGTTGCAAAATGTTGAGAACAGAATTATTCCCTTATATTAAAAAGCATTTTTAATTGAAATTTTATCTTTTGTCAATATGTTTTTAACAGTATATTGTTGCCTTTATTATTAAAGAAAAATTTTTTATTTAAGGTTTCTCGTTTAGAAATAATTTTTCTGTCCAACATTTTTTAAAAGTTTTTTCTGCTAATATAAAAAATTATATCAAAATTAATTAAAGTTTTTAAAGTTTAAGTTGTATTAAAATATAACATTTTAAAAAAATGTAATTAAACATTTTTTCATGCAAATAATGCAAAATTCCACAAATGAGCTCGAAGTATTATTGAAGAATTTTTTAGATGTGTAAACTTTAATCTAAACATTTTTTTCCCTTTCGTCGTTTCCGACAAAAATAATATTTCTCTTTAAATTCCAATGCGAAGCTGAATTTTACCAAGATCGAAGTTCATGCATTTAAAAAAAAAAAATTTAAGTGGCGTTTTTGAGAAAATCCACTTTTAACATTTTTAGAAAAACAATTGCTATTTTGATACTTGTAAAATTTGTCAGAGTATTATTTACGATAAGTTGAAAAAAATTACAAAATACTGTATCTTAAAGAAAATTTTTTTTACATTTTTTGAGAATTTGGAGTTAATCTTCCAATCATTGTAAAAATCAAAAACTAAAATTATGGTCAAATTATTCCGACAACCTGGCCTAGACTTTTCCTTAAATTGTTCTTGATTTCAAACGTAATTGATAATTATAAACAAATAAGCATAATACAAAATTACTATTTACTCATTTGAAAGAAGCTTAATCTGAATTATATTTATTTGAATCACTTCGAATTAAAATATTCAGAAAAGTTCCTTCACATTCAAAATAGTTTATAAAAAGTAAAGTAAATAAAAATATTAAGTACAATAACTTCAAGCAACATGTTGCATCACTGATAAGGCCGAGAGGATTACTTTTAATTGTAAAAGTACAATGAAAAGTTGCACGAAAATTTTTTAATTCTCGCTCAACATAAAAAAGAATAATTAGAATAAAAACAGGTCATGAAATGTATTTGAATAAAATATGACTACCTTTTGTTCTGACAAACTATTTTCCTTCATCGTTAAAATATTCCAAAACAGTGCTCGCAAGATTGGAATGAAAGGAACTTACATTATGAAAAAAACATTCATTTTTCTTGTGTCAGTAACTGTCATTGTATGGAAATTTTGTGAATATGAAAACACATTTTTGTGGACAGTGTAGGGTGTTTTATAACGTGAATTTTCTTCCAATAGAGACAGATAGCCATCTATCTGTGAGCCAATGCGTTTTCTTATAGGTTCCCAGTCAAACACAAACAAACTCGATTTCCCTCAGGAATACAGAAACCAATTTCTGGGTCGCCTATATTGCAAATGTTACTGTATCCTGTGTGACGGTTTGCAAATCGCAAAAAATTCGTCGAAACTTGTTTAAGAAAGGGTACGAGATATTTTCTTCTGCCTTGTTTATCTTATTTTAAGGATTTTATTTACATGTATATTGGATGAGGAGCGTTCACATTTTATGTACCATTATTTGCGACCTTTTTACCCCCTCCCCCCCACACACACATATTAAAAGACTGTCAAATTTCCTTTGGACCCTCCCCTTCTCTGATTGGCTTGAAATTAATAAAAAAATATTTTGATCTAACACTTTCAATAGCATAAAGAATACAAAAATAATACTAATAACAATACAATATAACAATTTAACATAACTATTTCTTTGTTTAAAGTGCTAAAATACTTTACTTCGAGCTAAAAATAAATTCTAAATATTGAGAACAAGAAAATAAGTATTATCAGTTTGTTATTAAATTTATATAAATATAATTTTTGCCAAACTCTTGAGAAAATTAGAAAATATTTTTGAATATTTCAGATGTTTCAAAAAAGAATCTAGTTTAAAATTCTGTTCGACTCTCTTCAATTCTTCTAAATATTTCTTGAATTTACTTGATTTTTTTTCTAATCTTACTAAATTAAAACATTTAAAATGTTTAAAAGAATTTTTTAATTTTCTCTTAAAGTTAATAAAAAATTCTTTAAAATTTTTAAACGAATCAAGAAAGTACTTTTTCCAATCTTTTTAGGTCTTCTAAACCTTCTGATCTTTAAAAATTATTAAAATATTGCTTGCGCTTTTTTTTACATTCTGCAAAAATAAAAAAGTGGCATTCATATATTTCAGATTCTTTTTTGTCAATTTCCGAAATCTTTTGGAACTTTTTAAAATATGTTTGGATAATCTCTTAAAATTAATTTTTCGAAATAAAAAATCTTTACAGTTTGTTATTAAGTTTATATAAATATAATTTTTGCTAAACTCTTGAGAAAATTAGAAAATATTTTTGAATATTTCAGATGTTTCAAAAAAGAACCTAGTTTAAAATTCTGTTTGAATCTCTTTAATTCTTCTAAATATTCCTTGAATTTACTTGATTTTTTTTCTTAATCTTACTAAATTAAAACATTTAAAATGTTTAAAAGAATTTTTTAATTTTCTCTCAAAGGTTACAAAAAATTCTTTAAAATTTTTACGCGAATGAAGAAAGTACTTTTTACAATCTTTTTAGGTCTTCTAAACCTTATGATCTTTAAAAATTATTAAAATATTGCTTGCGCTTTTTTTACATTCTGCAAAAGTAAAAAAATCGCATTCATATATTTCAGATTCTTTTTTGTCAATTTCCGAAATCTTTTGAAATTTTTGGAAATATTTTTGAATAATCTCTTTAAATTAATTTTTCGAAATAAAAAATCATTACAGTTTGTTATTAAATTTATGTAAATATAATGTTTGCCAAATTCTTGAGAAAATTAGAAAAGGTTTTGGAATATTTCAGATGTACAAAAAAAAATCTAGAAGATTGTAAAGTTTTTTGTAATTTTGCAGGATTTTACAAAATATTGCGAAAAATTCGACTCTTTTGAAAAGATGTTTCGGACTTTTAGAAGTTTAGAAGAAATCAAGAAATATTTGATAAATTTTCGGAAATTTTTCCAGGTTTTCAAACATTTCTAATCTATGTCAAATGTCATAAATTCCCAATATTATTTTAACTTTATTCTCTTAAAACCTTTGGAATATCTTCTAAAGCTTTTAAAGTTTTTTTTAATTTTTAAAAATCTTCATTTCTAAAAATCTCCTCAAGTTTAAAATTCTGCTCAAATCTCTTCAAATCTTCTAAATATTTCTTAAATTTACTTGATTTTTTTTATTTCTTAATCTTACTAAATTGAAACATTTTCCTTAGAAATCTTATACGATTTTTACGAATTTTTAGGAAATCTTCTAAAATGTTTAAAGCCCTTTTTTAATTTTCTCTTAAAGTTCATTTTTTTTTTAATTTCTTTAAAATTTTTACACGAATCAAGAAAGTACTTTTTCCAATCTTTCTAGACCTTCTAAACCTTCTGATCTTTAAAAATTATTAAAATATTTCTTGCGCTTTTTGTTTAAATTCTACAAAAATAAAAAAATTCCATTCATATATTTTAGATTCTTTTTTGTCAATTTCTGCAATCTTTTGAAATTTTTTAAAATATTTTTTAAAAATCGCTTAAAATTAATTTTTTTAAATATAAAATCATTACAATTTTTCCTATAAACATAGTAAGTTGAATCTTTTAGAAGCTAACATCACATTCATTTTTCAATATCTTTAATTACAAATTTATGTAATTTGTTGAAAATTAAAATTTAAGAAATTTAAATTAGATTAAAATCTAAATAAAAAATCCTATTTAACGTCCAATCATCAAATTGATGAAAAGTCTTGTAAAAACAAGAATCTAAAGACCTAAATTTGGACCACATCGAACAATCAAACAAACAAATTTTTTTTCAATTGCAATCTGAAAAAAAATGTTGTTAAAAACAAAACTTTCAGACAAAAATAAAAAAGAGGTAAGAAAAATTAAAAGGCAACCAACCTCATCCGCTTCCTTCTTTTTTTCTTTCATTTGTCTTTTTTTTATTATTAATATTATCAAATTACAAAAAAAAGAACATTGAGAATAAAAAGTAAAAAAATAACTTGTTTTCTTGCGCTACTGTTTACATTTTCCTTCCCTTGATAAGGGAGTGCCGAAACGTTGGTAATTTATTTTTTATTTTCCATGTTCTTTTTTTGTGATTTAATAATATTAATAATAAAAAAGACGAAAGAAAGAAAAAGAGAAGGAAGGAGATGTGGTTGGTTGCCTTCTTATTTTTCTTTCCTCTTTTTTATTTTCGTCTAAAATTTTGGTTTTTAACAAGAATTTTTTTCAGATTGCAATTGGAAAAAATAATTTTTTTTGTTTGATTGTTCGGTGTGGTTCAAATTTAGGTCGCTGGATTCTTGTTTTTTACAGGAGTTTTCATCAATTAGTTGAAAATTCTTTTTTTGGTAGAAAAGTAGTCTGCTTGGTTAAAAATTTAACTATTTGGTTACAAATTTATGTACTTTATTCAAAATTCGTCTTTTTTTAATTAGAAAATTAATCTTTGGTGTTAAATTTTCGTTTCTTTTTGATAAAAATTAATTTTCTTTTCTAGGAAAATTATTTTTTTTACAGAAAATATAACTATTTTGTTAAACAATCAACTGATCGGTTCATAATTAACTTATTTATTTAAAACCCATATTTTTATATTTTCGGGCTGAAAATTTAACTGTTTTGTAGAAAATTCGTTTTTTTAGTGAAAACTAATTATCTTAAATGAAAATTTTATAGAAACAAGCATGACATCCGTTATTCAAAACATGTACTTAAAAACTTATGTAATTTATTGAAAATTCGTCTTTTTAGTAGAAAATTAATCTTTTATGTTGAATATTCGTTGTCCTTTTTGATGCAAATTAATGTTTTTTAGTAAAAATTGTCCTCTTTTGTTAAAAAATCCACTGATTGGTTGGGAGTTAAATTTTTTGTTGATCATTCATATTCTCGGGTTGAAAATTCGATGGTTTTGTAGAAAATTCGTCTTTTTCGCTTGAAAATTTAAAACTTGCAAATATGTGACATACAATCATTATTCTTATTATTTTGTAAAAATGTATTTCAGTAATTAGATTAAAATTTTAGATAGCTATATAATTTTGTTTTAATGATCTATGGTTAGTTTCTTCTAATTGCCTCAAACGCGCCAGGCGTTTAGAAGAATGTTAAAGTATATCTTTTAATGCCACAATAATTAAGTAAACTGATAAAAACAAACTTTAATTATGTTATTTGTATAAAATATTATACAATTTATTTGTAAGAGAAATTCTGTATACACGACAGTTAGATACTGCAAATAATCCATTCTGTTTATTTTTATTTTAAAACATCCTTCTAGAATAAAGTATGATTTAAACCTGGTCGCAGTAAAAAGAGAGAAATAACATTACTGAAAATGAGTTCTTCCTCGTAACAAAAATTCTACTTCAAATTTGTAAGGATAGAGGAAAACTAGTTAGCTTCGTGAAAATGGTAATGGTAATAACACATTTGTAAAGGAAAAGATAACATTTTTATTTTATTTTTTTTTGTTGTTGGAAATTTTGCTGATATTATTTTTAGAACTGCTGTAATTTATGATGTACTTCTATTGTGTAGAAGCTTCGAAGTCAAAACTATGATAATAAAGTATTTTATAATAATAATAATAATTATTATTATTATTATACATAATATAATATATATAATATATATAATATAATAATAATTATAATAATAATAATAATAATAGAATGTAAGGTGATATGATTCCTGATATAAAACTATTTGGTGAGAATTCTATAAACTCAATCATTCAAAA